>BLSH010385270.1:468784-501381 GCA_018402905.1 Glandirana rugosa | reverse complement strand
GTGGTCCCAACAGCTTTATCTACAAGTCACATCAGGCATTCAGTGGGATGAAGATAATCCTCAATTTAAACACTTCAGCATTTCCCACCCTTGTCTTTTTGGTGATTGCTAAGTCCCATACGTATATGCTGTCGTGCTTGTGTCAGGAAAACGGAAAATTGTATACTTACCTGACGGTAATTTTCCTTTCCTGATGCAAAGCACGACAGCATATAGGTCCCTCCCTAAAGGCTTCGCAGTGATAATAAGTAACGAGAATGAGGCCTGGTGGGAGGTGTTTGACTTTATAGTGTAACCGGATCCTGGAACTGGGCGTGGGGGCGGAGCCAGCCCATACGTATATGCTGTCGTGCTTTGCATCAGGAAAGGAAAATTACCGTCAGGTAAGTATACAATTTTCCGTTTTATTTACAAGCTGAGGTCTGCAGGAATGGACCATAAGGTTTGTGCTTGGGTAAAGAACTGGTTACAGGGGCAGGTCCTAGGGTGGTGATAAATAACATGTACTCAGAATGGTCTGGAGTGGTAAGTAGGGTACCACAAGGCTCTGTCTTGGGACCAATTCTATTCCATTTCTTTATAAATGATATAGAGGATGGTATACATAGCTCGATCTCAGTTTTTGGGGACTACACAAAATTAAGCAGGGCAATAACTTCACATCAGGATATAGAAATTTTACAGAAAGACCTGAACAAAATAATGGAGTGGGCAACTACATGGCAAACGAGGTTTAATGTGGAAAATGTAAGGTAATGCACTTGGGGGCAAAAAACGTAAATGCAAACTACTCACTAGGGGGAGAGAATCTGGGGGAGTCAAGGATGGAGAAGGATCTGGGTGACAGATTGAGCAATAGCATGCAATGGCAGGCTGCAGCTAGCAAAGCAGGCAGAATATTAGCATGCATAAAAAAGGGATATACTCCAGGGATAGAACGATAATCCTGCCATTTTATAAAACTCTGGTTAGACCACATCTGAGGTCCTGGCTCCTCCCCTCTGCTGAGTGCCCCCAATAGCACGTCTCTTGCTATGGGGGCACTTGAGCAGGCTCGCTCCCGAGCCATGCTCCTATGAATGAACGTTGTCCATTCATACACAGAGCGTGACTTGGCCCCCCCCCTTCCCCTACTCCCCCCCCCCCCGCTGCTGTGTGAGCCAATGAGGAGAGGGAGACCCAGGAAAGCCATTGCTCTCATGCACATTACTGGTTCGAGATGGAGCTCAGGTATATATAAGGGGGGCTTCTGCACCCAAAAGGTTTTTTACCTTCATGCATAGAAGTGCATGAAGGTAAACAACCTTCTTTAGCACTGCTTTGAATGCAAGTTTTTGTGCTTGGATTTCAGAATTAAGACTAAAGGGATTATACCACAAACTTAAAATGTATTATTAAAAAGTAGGAAAATCCAATGAAGGAGGTTCATATGCCAATTTTGGGGATACCATCATATGCTAGTTAATGGAGCACATGGAGAATAGCGACGATTCTGTCTGCAATTCCAAATCGCTCAGATGTAAATGGGACCTGAAAGGAGAAAACTCCTTTAATAAGTGAGTGCAAATAGCTTTGCTGTGTGATAACACAAATCAATAAGTGTAAGTGTTCATCAGTTTACAGCAATCAGAATAATGAAAGATAGTTTTGATTGGTTCCTGTGGGTTACTGCACTTTAGAAAATGGCCTTTATTCAATAAAGATCCATACAGGAAACTGGTAAAAGCTTCTTATCCAAGCAAGTACGATGAACTGTACACATTATTCTACTTTTCATTTTACTTATTACAACAAAATGTTAATAGGCAGAACTGTATAAGACCGAGTTCACACTAGCTCCAGCCGCGGCTCACAGCAGGGGGTCCGGTGCGTCCCTGTTCAACGAATCAGGTGCAAATCAGGTCCGAAATTTTGCCTGAATTTGCGCCTGATTCAGAACCAAAGACGCACAGGACCCTTTCCAAAAGTGGACCACGGCCACCACGGAGATGTGTGAAGCGTCTCCATTGAGAGCCGGGCACACTCTCCTGTCATGCTAATTGGATGCAGCGAAACCTGCATTTAAATCGTATAAGTGTAACCTAGCCTGAAAAAACAAAACTGAACACACCTTCTATAGAATGTAGATCAGATGAGACACAGAGGCTGATATAATAAAAGTTTAAGAATCTTTACTCAAAAAACTGTGTAAAAATTAACTTCAATTATTGAATCATATGAAAAGCAAATTCCTATTCACTTTAAGTACCCAATCATGTGCAGATGCTTTTCACATGATTGGATAACTAAAGTGAATATTTAATTTTTTTGGATCAATGGTGAACTCTACACCATTGGTTCTCAACCTCAGTCCTCAAGTACCCCCAACGGGCTATGTTTTGGGAACTTCCCTTAGATAAAATAGCTCTTATCAATACCAGGTCATTGATATTGATTTAAAGCAGCTGTGCAAAGTAAAGGAAAACCTAAAAACATGGCCCGTTGGGGGTACTTGAGGACTGAGGATGAGAACCACTGCTCTACAGCACTCAATTGGATGAAAAACACTGGAAGAACCTTCAGACTACATTCTCATGAGTGAATTGGCCTGGTGAGAATTGCAGTGGCAGGAATATGCTGATTCCTGCTGCTGTAGTGAGTGGCTAGTTGCGGCTGCCGAGCCGGCTATAATGACAGGTCGCCAGCAGCCGCAGCTATTTGCGACTGTCAGCACAGCTAGCGATTACCTGCGGTGATCACACAAAGTGGACATTCTTTCAAAACCTTTTCTCAATTACTGTCAATGCATTTCACTTTTATGGCGAGTCAACAATGGGTGGTTGTGTAGACTGTCACTAATTAGTGAATGCCTCTGCTAAGAACAATGTGCATTCATTAGCATGAGGCAGAGAGAGAGAGAGAGAGAGAAAAAAAAGAATTCCTAAAGGTAGAAGATCTGGGTTAATACAACCACACAATGTACTGCACATTACAAAGCTACAAACAGCATTGAGACCATAAAAATGTGCTAAGTATATAGATAGGTGATACATTTTTGGTTGAGTAGATTAAAACTGCAGTTTTTTTCAGTATCAGGCATAGGATCATAACTACTTGCTCCAACTCACTCCAATTAAAGCTTACACAGGACTGAACACTCTACCATGTGACAGTACTGGGCCAATTACTGAGTACCAATGATGTTTCATGGAGCGAGTCACATGCCTTTCCATCAGGAACGTGCAGACAGGGGAGGCAGGTGGGGCAGGTGTGGCAGAGCCTAAAAAATAAATAGCACCTATAGTTCCCGAGATACGGGGCTCCCTGCGCAGCCTGTCTGAAGCTACATACAGAGCGGCCAGTTTAAATACAAGCTGACACACTGTGTTTGCAGCAAACTAAGAGGATGAGTTCACAGTGCCTCTCACTTCTTGTCAGAGACACTGAGCTCAATTGATAACTTGGAGCCTTGGACCAATGGTAAAGCACTATTGGCCCAAGCTCTCCAATAAAAATGCTGCAGTGGAGGCTGTCCTCTCACTGCCGTGTCATAGAAGGGAGCATGTGTCTAAAAGACAAATACTTCCTTCCATCCCAGCCCTCTAAACTACAAGGAAAGAACATGGGTTTATTGGTGTAAGATTTACCCATAATCCCATGTTTTTCTCACACAGTTAAGAGGGGGAATGATAATCTGTTGCTGTAGAAAAGGAACTTTTTTAATTAAGCTAAATCATATATTATTATGCTATGTGTTATAAGATGATCATTTATTATTTATCTATTTACTGTGAAATTACTGGTTTGAAGTTATAACTTCAAATTTCCGTAATGTGTCCTTTAAGCCACCTGCTTGAGTAAAGATTTTGAAAATATAGTAAATTACCTTAAAAATAATATATAATAATTATTTGTATATTACTTACTTATGGTAAGTAACCCCTGGCCAGCCAGGCCAATTTTGACACTTCTCTCCTACATGTAAAAATCATCATTTTTTCTTTTGCTAGAAAATTACTCAGAGCCCCCAAAACATTATATATATATATATATATTTAGCAGACACCCTAGGGAATAAAATGGCAGTCATTGCAACTTTTTATGTTACACTGTATTTGCGCAGCAATTTTTCAAACGCATTTTTTTTAGAAAGAAACTGTTTCATAAATAAAAAAATAAAAAAAGAACACTAAAGTTAGCCCGATTTTTTTGTATAATGTGAGAGATGATATTATGCCAAGTAAATAGATACCTAACATGTCACGCTTTAAAATTGGGCACGCTTGTGGAATGGCGCCAAACTTCAGTACTTAAAAATCTCCATAGGCGACGCTTTCAAAATTTTTACAGGTTACATGTTTAAGAGTTACAGAGGAGGTCTAGTGCTAGAATTATTGCTCTCGCTCTAACGTTCGCGGCATATGTAACATGTGTGTATCTGGCTCTGATACTAGCCAGTGCCTCACCAGCCACTGACCTCACCGCACGTCCCTGCTTTGCATACCCCTTGGCAGATGAACTGTATAGTGGGGGAGCAAAGGAAAGGTTGGGAGAGGAATCTGGTGCTTTGCCCTGCTTTGAAAAATATCAAGTTTGCTTTAAGCATGGTGGTATTGCAATATGTTCTTTGTACACTACAAGGTCGCCATACCACAATTATGAACTTGTAAGCACTGAGAAAGTCAACAAATATGGCATGTTACATCTAATGGTATAGATGTAGAAGAAAACTAAAGTCCAAAGAATATCCATTTGCAGATACTTACTGATTGGTAAAAGCAGAACACACTTGAAATTAAAGCTCATGTTATATAAACTGAGGTTAGTTTAGCTTCAAATTAGAAAAGTGATTCTAACTGAAATATTAAAAAAAAAAATTATCAAACACGTTATACTTACCTGCTCTGTGCAATGGTTTTGCCCAGAGCAGCCCCAATCCTCTTCTTTTTGGGTCCCTCATCAGCGGCCCTGGCTCCTCCCCTCTGCTGAGTGCCCCCAGAAGCAAGCCTGTTGCTATGGGGGAACTCGAGCAGGCTCGCTCCCAAGCCACACTGTGTGTGAATGGTCTCGGTCCTGCCCTGCTCTCTGCTCTTTGGCTCACTGGCTGTGATTGATTGACAGCAGCAGGAGCCAAAGGCCAATGAGGAGAGAGAGCCCTGGAAGAGTCGCTCTTTTTTTTACCTTAATGCATGAGTGCTCAACCTGTGGCCCCCCAGCTGTTGCAAAACTACAAGCCCCTTGAGGCATTGCAAAGCTGATAGTTACAAGCATGACTCCCAAAGGCAGAAGCATGATGGGAATTGTAGTTTGGCAACAGCTGGAGGGCCACAGGTTGAGCACTCATGTCATAATGCATAGAATGCATTAAATGGGTTGTAAAGGCAGAAGTTTTTTTATCTTAATGCATTCTGTCCATTAAGATAAAAAAAACCTGTGTGTGGCAGCCTCCTCAGCACCCTCTAATTACTTACCCTGAGCCCCTTCTCTCTCCAGCGATGTCCAGGATCCCCTCAGCCATCAAGTACACTACTCCTGTGGCGCAACTGGCTCCCGCGGCTGTCAATCAATGTCTGTCAGCCAATCAGGGGAGAGAGGGGACGGGGCCAGGTCGGGGCTCCGTGTCTGAATGAATACACGGAGCTCTGACTCGGCTTGGGTGCCCTCACAGAAGGCTGCTGGCTAAGGGGGCACTCGATAGGAGGGAAGAGCCAGAAGCACAGAAGAGGGACCCGAGAAGAGGAGGATCTGGGCTGCTCTGCACAAAACCAACTGCACAGAGGAGGTGAGTATAACATGTTTGTTATTTTTTTTTTTTCAAAAAAGCGAACCTTTACAATCACTTTAAGGTCAAAAACCTTGAGCCTTTAGAACCACATTAAGCATAACTTCTGCTTTTTATACAGTATACTGTATGTCCCGTCAATTAAATATTTGTGTATTTTTGTGTATCTCAATAGATCTGATTTGAACTAATATATACATGACAGTGGGATTGATTTACTAAAACTGGAGAGTGCAAAATCTGATGCAGCTCTGCATAAAAACCAATCAGCTTCCAGCTTTTTTTCCTCAAAATGTAATTGAAAGAGTTTAAGTTAGAAGCTGACTGGTTCCCATGCAGAGCTACACCAGATTTTGCACTCCAGTTTTACTAAATCAAACCCAGTGTGTGTGTTTTTATCATAGGCATGCACACAGGGTGTGTCGGTTGTGCCTGGGCACACCCTAATCACCCTGTGCGATGCCCATTTCCCCCATTTTCTGGGGCCCTCTGTCCCCCCCCCCCGCACTGATGCCAGCGTCCCTACTCTCCTCTCCTGTCGGCTGTTGCGTTGGATGTTTCAGGATGGAAAGCAGGGGAAGAGGCCTGTAAACTATGCTTCAGTTTGGGAATGAACAAGAAGCCGCTCAGCACAAAGCACTTCCCATTTATTCACTGTTTGGTGCAGTTGAGGCTGCAGAGAAAGGCACTGGAGAATCTCTGTCCTCAGTTTCTCTCTCTGTCTCAAAAGTACGACATCAGGGTTTTAAAATAAGTTTAAAAAGTACTAAAAATAAAAATCTACTGACATCATCCGGTGCCCTACTGACACCAGTCTTTGCCCTACTGACACCGTCCACTGCTTTGTTGATATACACGCATGTGTGTTTGTGCTCTGGGGTGCACACCCTAATACAATAGGCTGCACACACCTATGTTTTTTATTCAAAGGGCAGCCTTTCTGAATCAGGGCTCAGAGGAACTCTAGCGTTCCCCAAAGGTTGCTAGGGGTTCACTCTTTGAGCAATGAGCAATTTCTTCTTCTCAGACAGGTAATCATTTACATCAAAGATCTTTTCAACTATCTGTAAAGGGGAATTCTCCCCACAGACCACCAAAGTAAGGAGCATTCTCCCCACAGACCACCAATGTAAGGAGCATTCTTCCAATTGACCTCCAATGTAAGTAACATTCTTCCCAAAGACCACCAATGTAAGGAGCATTCTTCCCATTGACCTCCAATGTAAGTAACATTCTTCCCAAAGGCCGCCAATGTAAGGAGCATTCTTCCTTCTGACCTCCAATGTAAGTAACATTCTTCCCAAAGACCACCAATGTAAGGAGAATTCTTCCCACTGACCACCAATGTAAGGTGCATTCTTCCCACTGACCACCAATGTAAGGAGCATTCTTCCCACTGACCACCAATGTAAGGAGAATTCTTCCAAAGACCACCAAGGTAAGGAGCATTCTTCTAAAGACCACCAATTTAAGGAGCATTCTTCCCACTGACCACCAATGTAAGGGGCATTCTTCCAAAGACCACCAATGTAAGAAGCATTCTTCCAACTGACCACCAATGTTAGGAGCATTCTTCCCATTGACCACCAATGTAAGGAACATTCTTCCAAAGACCACCAATGTAAGGAGCATTCTTCCAACTGACCACCAATGTTAGGAGCATTCTTCCCATTGACCACCAATGTAAGGAACATTCTTCCAAACACCACCAATGTAAGGAGCATTCTTCCCACTGACCACCAATGTAAGGAAAATTCTTCCTCCTGGGGGGGTGGCCCTGCCGGCACCACCTAGCTCAACACACGCTGATTTTTTTTGGACTTTTGTCCGGTGGAAAATTCTCACTGGAACAGCAACTGCATCCAATCAAATGAAATCTCTGTTTGGGTATTCTAACTGCAGGCTGCACAGAATACAACCCCTGGCAGGGGAGATTACTCTATGCATGATGTTTAGAGTGGATGGGAGAATCAAGTGATTCCTAACGTGTATGCCACAAGTGTTTTGCTTCCTAACACATCCCCAGACAGTTACAATGAAGACTTCCATTACGCTTCTGATATGGAGCCAGACTCCACCTTAGCAGAGAGGTTTGGACACCTGGCTTAGGGACAGCTCTGATGAAAACATTCCAGAGCAGGGAGATACCTGTGACATAGATGAGCCTGTACATCTGTGGGTCAATGCTGCCTGTATGTGCACGTACGGTTTTGACATCTGACATAAGTGTCAACAGATGGACAACAGAAAACGTCTCAACAATGCGAGTCATAACTGCTCAAGCTGGAGTGGCTAGAAAGACGTGACACACAATCTCACGTACGCAGACAAGACTTCGAGAAAACAATAGTAGTGTTACTATTCACTGGGGATATCTCAACAGGATATATAGTTTGATCATACATTTTTCACATTTTGTATTATTATGCATGTATATACTGTATGCCATGTTGAATACAAAGATCCAAATGGTCAAGTGAAATTCTTTTAATACAACATGTTTTTGAATCGAGAATTAATCTCTACAGGTTTTTAATGGTGTGTACACATACCATTTATTTCTGAGTATTTGGTAATAATGATGTTGTTTTTAGGGGTTATCTACATCAGTGGTTCTCAACCCTGTCCTCAAGTACCCCCAACAGGCCATGTTTTGGGAATTTCTCTTATATAAAATAGCTGTCCAAAATACCAAGCTATTTATTCTGATTGAAAGCACCTGTGCAAGATAAAGGAAAACCTGCAAACATGGCCTGTTGGGGGTACTTGAGGACAGGGTTGAGAACCACTGATCTACATTGTAAATTTGTACCATATGTTTTTTTTTAATTATTATTAAAACAAATCCTCTAAATTATTATATTGCCTTCTGTTTTTTACCCACAGCAGCACTCACACTATGGTTAGAACTTTTAATCAATCAAAGCTCTCTTGCATTGTACAGCGCTAAGCACCAATTTACACATGCCTAGAGGAAAGAGTATTGACTTTATCGGTCTACTGCTGCTCCCTCTTGCCCAATCACATACTTGGGGACAGGTGTTGGCCAAGCTGCACTGCTTCTTTTGGGTGTCGGGCTGTGGCCATCTTTATTGGCCGATGTGAGATGATGTCACTCCTATGCATGCACACGAGGGCATTATATGGGCACACAGCTCAGTGTACATTCTAAAGAAGACCACGCGCAGGCAGGTTTATTTTTATTGCAGAAGAAACATTGCATGTCTCTTCTGCAATAAAGAGCCCGTCTGATCGTCTTTTGAGTTGAAACTTTAGTTCCACTTTAACTGCAGTAGAGAAAAATGAGGTCACTGACTTGACTATACTGTCTGGAGCACAAAAACTACCTGAACACCATTACAAATTCCTTGGTAGGTAAAGCACTTTATGTATAAGGCCCGGTTCACACTGGTGTGACATACGCTTTGGGTCGGAATCAAAATGGTTCCCTATGAGAGCCGTCTTAACTGGTCCGACACAAGTCGGTCCGACTTTAGAAAAGGTTCCTGCAATACTGTAGTCCAACTTTGGTCCATTTTCAGCCCATTCAATATCATATCATTGAAGTCGGATCAAAGTCGATACTTCTCCTAACCATCCAACTTGTGACATCCAACATGGTAATTACAGCAGCAGAAAAAGGAATTTATGTCACACTGGGGTTGTTTTGATTGGTCAAAGGACAAATTGGACTATTGCAAAGTCATAGCAAAATCGTATCCTGTTCATTTAAGTGGGGTGGAAGTAGTACCGATGTCGCAGGGCAAAGCAGGATGACAGTTGTACAACAGTCGTGTCGTACCAGTGTGAACCCGGCCTAAGTCTATGCCTCTATGTGGTTGATTTAATTAATCTGGTGCAGCTCTGCATAAAAACCATCAGCTTCCAGGTTTTTTGTCAAAGCTTAATTAAACAAACTGAAGTTAGTAGCTGATTGGCTACCACGTACAGCTGCACCAGATTTTGCAGTCTCCAGTTTTAGTAAATCAAACCCTATGCATTTCAAATGTTTATTTCATCCTTTTGCCTGGAATTTGACTTTAAAGTATAACTAAAGGGAAAATTTGTTTTTTTAGTTTTGGATGGAGGGGAGAGGGATTAGATCACCTGTCAGTTTTTATTGCTGTCTGTGCCCCCGTTAAGGAGATTCCCCCTCTCTCTTTA
The DNA here is from genome assembly GCA_018402905.1 of Glandirana rugosa. Taxonomy (NCBI): domain Eukaryota; kingdom Metazoa; phylum Chordata; class Amphibia; order Anura; family Ranidae; genus Glandirana; species Glandirana rugosa. The sequence continues at coordinate 491,456 of BLSH010385270.1, read as the reverse complement.
CTATTATTATTGAAATTGAAAGCAAAAGAAAATCACAATTTTTGGGTTGTCCCCAGAAATATAATAGAGGGGAAATTTTCCAATGGGGACACTAGTTATGGTGACCTGGGGGTCCCCAAGGAATTTCCTTCATTTTCAGAGATTTCTTCTCCTTTCCTGTTTGGCTATGGGACAGGAAGTGAAGCAAGATCTCTGCAATGGGACTCAGATAGAGGAAAAAAAAATCTTACAGGGGTTATAACCCTCCCTTGCTCTATCCAAAATGGAAAAAAAAAGTTTTGCCTATAGTTCTAATTTAAGGGCTAGACCACATGGCCAACTTTGATATTATGCTTCTAAGCATTTCATTTCTTGTTAAAAATCACATAATTCACGGCATATTGAAATAAAAGTACTGCAATAGAACTATTGCTAGGTGGTCACATTCAACTGGACTTGTTCTATAATGACAAAATTTGGTAATTTATCTAAGACAGGTAACTGAAGAAGTGGCCTGAATAATCTACGAGATGTCCTCAACATTACAGAACAAGTCCAGTTGAATGTGACTAACTACTACTAGCGATACCATGACCTGGAGAAATGAGAACCTTCACAGACATACTGAAAATGAGACGGCCCACAAGAGGTTCAATCGCTCAGTAGCACAAGATTAAAATCGTCAATGTAGTTTAGCTCTAAAATCTGCCAGGCTCCTGTAACATAACACAGCACACACATGATTTATAGATGTAATCAAGCACTTAAAAATCCTATTACTGCCATGGTGCGTTTATCATGATAATAAGAAGTTGCGGCTATAAAGCAGGAAATCCAGACTGCATTCAGTGCTAATCTGTGTAACCTATTTCATCCAATGATCTCAACATGACTCAAAGTCTTCTATGTGTTACCAGCCGATTTCATATAAAAATAAACAAAGGCCTACTGAAATAAGTAAAGTTATTTGGATATGATCTTCACTGTGATAAAGACAGGAAGCCGTAAAGCACTGTCTGACTCATTGAAAACATGCGTAATAAGGCAATTATATTGTAATTATTTTGGTATTTTTTTGTAATGACAGATCCATTTAGATCTGGTGCGTTGTGTTTTTTTTCACACGCTAATGGCAAACCTGTTCAAATGAATAGGCTGACAGCGCAGAAATATATCCAAAAAGAAGGACATGCAGCATTTTTGACAGCCCAGTGCACCATAACACATGGCAGTGTGTTATCGTGCATTGTGATGCTTTTCAACACCTGTGTGTTGGAGCTGCCTATGTAATGTGTGGTAACGGGGGTGTTATCGTGATGCACTGCACTGGAAAGGTGTGAGTGAGCCCTTAATGTAGAACAATAGGCAACCTTTTTTTTTCATTTTGAATAGAGCAGGGGGTTATAACCAGTGGTGGCCCTTCCATAAGGAGCGCAGGGGCGCCCCCTAATCCATTCGCGCTGCCCCTAATCTACATGCAGGGTGCTAGACGCATGGATTCCAATGGGATTTCTTTTTTTTAAGCACATGATTAGAGCCTGAGGCTGTAATTGGCTTAAAAAAAGGGTGGTCTCGGGGCCCAGAGCACCGTGCCCTGAGCTCACCCAGTTGTGTGACAATAGCAAATTAATATTCGCTATTGTCTTCCTGATTCTCCTCCCGGCCAATCGGGTCACAGGACCCACTTCCTGTTCGACTGGGAGGAGAAGCAACACCTGTTTGGCTGGGAGGAGAAGCCCCGGCTCTACCCCAGATCCTAGTCATCTACTTCCTTACCATCCGTCCCCCGCATGTGCGGAGGTGTCATCGGCGGTTGGCATCGGCGGTGCGAGTGGGGGGGTGACGGCGATGGGTGGCAGGCGATGGTGCGAGTGAGGGGGGGTGGCGACAGTGCGAGTGAGGGGGGAGGTTTGTTTTCACACCAAAATATTGAGCACCAGCCCCCATTGGTTATAACCCCTGTTAGATTTTTTTTTTTTTTTTTTTGCCATCCATGTCCCATTGCGGAGCTTTCCCTTCACTTCCTGTCCCATAGCCAAACAGGAAGTAAGAGGAAATCCCTTAAAATGAAGGGAATTCCTTGGGGACCCCCAGGTCACCAAAACTAGTGTCCGCATTAAAAGATTTCCCTCTATTACTTTTCTAGGGACAATGCAAAATTTGGGATTTTCTTTTACGTTCACTTTCAATGATAATGGTAAACAGAACAGAGAGGGTGAATCTCCATAGGGAGACAACAATAAAAACTGACAGGAGTTCTAACCCCTCTCCACTTTATCCAAAACTAAAAAAAAAAAAAAACATTTTGCCTTTACTTATACTTTAATGTGCTGATATGAAAACACTGACCACCAAAAACGAATGCTATGATATGCTCCCTTTATTTACTTTATTTGTATGTGTAAAATAGTTGCTGAAAATAACATTACAAATCATATTAGACAAAGGGGTTGATTTGCTAAAGCTGGAGAGTGCAAAAAACGGTGCAGCTGTGCATGGTAGCCAATCAGCTTCTAACCTCAGCTTGTCCTAATGAAGCTTTGACAATAAAACCTTGCAGCTGATTGGTTTCTGTGTGGAGCTGCACCAAATTTTGCACTTTCAAGCTTTAGTAAATCAACCCCAAAGTGTATAACATGTCATATTTCGTATTTCTTTTATCTCTTGTGCCTACATAAGAAATAAAGGTGCTACAACATTTTGATTCCTAGATAAAGCAGCATTGTGGTTTGAGTTGCAAAGCGATGATAGATGATGGTTATTTATGATACCATTTTCATATAAAGTATTTAAAGTTACCAAAAAAATGATCAACACTACAAAAATAAATAATTATTTAAATAAAATCCACAAATGTTTGTACCACAGAACCGGCATGCTAGGTGGTGCTTGAATTATATTTTTTCTGATCCTGCAGGAGATATTTCTACATATATCTGACCATGAACAGACTTCTTGATCCCCTTTAGTCCGGATTTCGCCCTCAACACTCCACGGAAATTGCTCTCCTTAAACTCACAAATGACCTACTAACTTCTAAAACCAACGGACACTATTCTATACTACTACTCCTGGACCTCTCTGCTGCCTTTGACACAGTGGACCACCCCCTCCTCCTCAAAAAACTCCACTCCTTTGGTTTCCATGACTGTACTCTTCACTGGTTCTCTTCCTACCTATCCTACCGCTCCTTCAGTGCCACTTACAACTCTACTTCCTCCTCTCCTCTTCCTTTCTCTGTCAGTGTCCCCCAAGGTTCTGTTCTTAGACCTCTCCTTTTCTCAATCTACACCACCTCCCTGGGTCAATTGATTGCCTCCCACGGCTTTCAGTATCATCTCTACGCTGATGACACACAAATCTATCTCTCCACCCCCAGCTCTCTCCATCTGTCTCCTCATGCATCACCAACTTACTAACAGACATATCAGCCTGGATGTCATATCGCTTCCTCAAACTCAACCTTTCCAAAACCAAGCTTATATTTCCTCCCCCTTGTGCCACTTCCCCAGATTTCTCTGTCAAAATCAACGGCTCAACTATCAACCCGTCCCCCCATGCCAAGGTCCTAGCTGCAATCCTGGACTCCGAATTAACCTTTCGGCCCCACATCCAATCTCTATCCAAAATTTGCCGCCTCATCCTCCGCAAAATCTCCCCTTCCTAACCAATGACACCACAAAGCTTCTAATACACTCCCTGGTCATCTCTTGCCTCGACTACTGCAACTCCCTCCTCACTGGCTTGCCTCTCAATAAGGTATCCCCACTGCAGTCCACTAAAAATGCTGCCGCCAGGCTCATTCACCTTAAAAACCGCTCAGCGTCTGCTACACCCCTATGTCAATCTCTACATTGGCTGTCACTCAACCAAAGTATTAAATCCAAGATACTAACAATAACTTATAAAGCCATCCACAACCTGGCCTCCAGCTACATCACTAACCTGGTCTCAAAATACCAACCAAACCGATCTCTTCACTCCTTCCAAGGCCTCCTGCTCTCTAGCTCCCTTTTCACCTCATCCCATGCTCGCCTCCAGGACTTCGCCACAGCCTCTCACATCCTCTGGAATGCTCTACCCCAATCTGTCCAACTTTCTCCTACTTTGTCCACCTTCAGACGATCTCTGAAAACTCATCTCTTCAGAGAAGCCTATCTGGCTCCCACCTAACAATTGTACATTTATCTTCTCCATCAGCACATCCCCCACAGTTATTACCTCTTGTACCTCTTGACCTTCCCTCTAAGATTGTGAGCTCTAAGGAGCAGGGCCCTCTGATTCCTACTGTATTTAAGTGTATTGTATTTGTACTGTCTACCCTCAAGTTGTAAAGCGCTGCGTAAACTGTTGGCGCTATATAAATCCTGTATAATAATAATAATAATACATTGTCTTATGTGTTCATTCACACCAGCCCCCTTGAGATGTGTTGGGCAGCATTGTCCAGTGCAGTCTTAACACATAGACAAGGCAATTTGTCTTATGTCCTACTATTTCAGTTCACACCGAATAGCTGCTGCTCATAGAGTTAAATGAACTGCCAAGTTTAATAAAGTAAGAAAAATAAACTGCAATGCATTGTATGCTCCCTCTGATATGAATAGGCCATAATGCTAGGTTCACACTATATGTGGGTGCGGGACTGTCTGTAATCACACGCTTTACCGCACCCGGATCAAAAACATGCTGCAGTTAACAGAGGCGTGGGGATGCAATTAGTTCTAAATGGCACCCACATGCACCACAAAACACAGCACAGCTTTGCCTGCTGGGATACACAGCATTATGCGGTTTCCCTGTGGCTGCAATTTTGGAAAAGGACCTTTTCCATGCGTATTCTGTAGGAACAGCAGCCCATTCAAATGAATGGGCTGTTGTGCCCATGCAAACCCAGTCACTGGGAAACCAGCATAAAGTGAACCAACTTATCATTAGAGGAACATGAAAGCTGTCATCGATGAGCTGACCTTCTGTAAGCCTGGGTGGCATGCTGAGCCTCTTGCTTCAAGAATGTTAGTCACTGACCCAAACATACAGTAACTTAGTTTTAACCAACTTTCCAAATCTGCATACTTGTTTTGGGTCAGTAAAATGAATGAAGCCATAATGTCAGTATAGCAACCAGGTCACTAGTATATTCATAAGGAGGTCAGCAATGGTGGCCTCCATATTTTTCTCATGATAACTTTTCTATTACTAAAGGTTCTCAGAGTTTCAACTTTTTAATCAAGGATGTGGTAGATCATATATGTCCACATCTAGTTCAGCCACGATAAAAACAAAACATTACAAATAGCAAGTAGCAAACATAAATAGCGTATTACTATCACAGAAGAAAACCTAGCCTAGACACCTAGAGGGAGATTTACTTACGTGTGAAATACATGAAAACCTTTGGGCTAGGTAGCCTAGGTGAGGTGACGTCAACGCGTCTTCTTGCAGGAAACTGGGAAAGTTGAAGATTCCACATCCTGTAAGAACATGCTCCTGTACAATACTGTAGTGTCTTTTCACGAGAATTGGGATCCTTAGCTTTCCCAAAAACCCTTTGTGAGGCCAAGTGGCATCGGAACAGGAACCAAATGGAAACTGGGAGTAAGGTACATATTTGTAATGCATTTTCTTTCATTTACATAATACAGTGTTTTGTCACTTGGGGTGGAGCAGCCACATATGCAGTTCTACACAAGTTCCTCTATAATCTGTTTCAGACAAAAAAAACATAGAAACTTAAAACGTATCTAGGGCCAAGATGTTCCAGGTTGGAAAGAGTGGTGAGGGGTTGGAGCCGGTGTCAAGTTTTATTGCTGTCTGGTTTTCTGCTAGGAAGATACACTCTCTCTCTCAGATTGTCCTGGTGGATTGTTACCAAGAATGAAAGTGAGAGACATTTTTAAATTTGGAGTTGTCTTTGAAACAAGAACAATCTTCCAATGGGGGTGCATGTTTTGGGGAGAATTGTCTAAGAAGGGATTTCCCTCACATTGGCTGGATCTCCTTTTGTCTCCAAACAGAAGGTGCAAAGAAATCCATTGGGAACCGCACTGCAAAAAACAGACATAAAAACCTTTTTGTTGTATTAGAAGACAGTAAAGAGTTTATTGAAGGATCCAAAATAAAATAATAAGCTTGTTAAGCTGAGTGATTTCTCCTTAAACGGGAAGAGGTCCATTGCTTTGGGACACTAGCAATAAACAGAGCACTCATTGAGTGGGGTGGGGTTCTAGGGGGATGTTCGGGGGCATGTCTTCAAAAGTTTTGCCAGTGTCCAATCACCTGAAGGTACCAATCTATAACCTAGGTGTCCTGTACTGCACAATTAAGATGGAACCTTTTAAAACCCTTCCCTGCTCTAGTCAAAATGTTAAAAAAAATGGCTTTAGATACACTTGAAAGTAAAATAAATCCTAGACATATAAGATGTAGTCAGGGTCCACAAACTTGTATTTTTATTTGATTGCAGCATCAGAATAATATGTAGTTATCAACGTTTATTTGATTACAGCATACGATTAATATGTAGTTACCAAAGTTTACTTGCAAGATTAAAAACGTTTGTAGACCATATATAGAATACATGTGTATACTATACATATTAAGGTTTGTAAATCAAGCTGACAGCAATGACATCCAGCACTTTTGCCTCAGCTAACAATTACACTTGACATTAGCCAATTACTCAGTTCATGGATATGATAGCACTGCTTAGGTAAACTAAGTGAAACCAATGCACACATATGAGACTACAGATTCGAGTAGATCATTTTGCCCTTGCCTCTTATAAGACGCCATGTTTTTGACATCTGACACAAGTGCCAACAGATGGACAACAGAAAACTTTTCAACATGATTAGATGAGTACACCAGAATAGTGCAGGAGGCAGATTCACTACCTGTTATCGCTAATTAGAGAAGTACCAGTAGGCTTTCACTTGTAAGAAGGCTGATACCAAAGTTGCTGACATACATGGCACTTCAACAAAATTACAATTTGACTGAAGACAAAAAAGGACCTTTATCTTTGTATTGTTAGGCAGCTCCAATCATTAAGGCTCATCCAAACAAATGTCTCCTCTTACAAGAGTTTAAATTTAATGTGCCACAATATGCTGAAAGGAGAATAACTGGAATAATATCTGTTTAAAACCCAGTTGAAGTCTCACGCCTTTTTATGCAGTATATGTTATGATTTTTTTTGCTAGGAAATGTCTCAAAATACGTTTTCCCCTTTAAAAAGTGCTACTTGCTTTCTCACGCTGTAGTGGTATGTGCTGGGAGAGCAGAGTAACAAACACACCCCTCAGCACAAATGTCCTCAACAAACTTGTACAAACAAGGGAAGAAGGTGTTCCTGTCCAGATCTGTTAAGCAGGCAATACATAGATCGAAATTCAGCTGGTTCAACCTATCAACTGGACAGCTGTCCTGTTGAATTTTCCATCCATCAGCATTTGCATGTATTGAAAGTAAGTCTCGTGTGTTTGGGAATTGGAAGTGGTAATTGTATGGTCATACTTTAAAGTAGAACTAAAGGCAAAACTTTTTTTAAATTTTGGATAGAGTAAGGGAGGATCATAATCCCTTGAAGATTCTGTGCCATCAGTGTCCCATTAGGAGGTTCACTTCCATTCCTGTCCCATAGCAAAAACAGTAAGTGAGAGGAAATCCCTCTAAAGTGAGGTAATTCCTGGTTGTCACCAGGATCCCCAGAAGTAATGTCCCAATTGGAGGATTTTCCCATCTATATAAGCAGTGGCGGCTGGTGACGTTTTAGGATGGGGGGGCTCCAGACCCCTCCCCTCATTTTGACTCCTCCCACTTCTTGTAAACCCCACCCCTTATAGAATCCACCAACTCCATCCCCTGTATTCCACTTGCTTCCACCCATAGGGGTTGATTTACTAAAGCCAAATAGACTGTGTACTTTGCAAAGTGCAATTGCACTCTGCAAGTGCAGTTGCTCCAAAGCTTAGTAAATGAGATAGGGCTTCACTTTGCAAAGAATACCCAATCACGTGCAAGGAAAATAAAAAAAACAGCATTTATGCTTGCACATGATTGAATGATGGAAGTCAGCAGAGCTTTCCCTCATTTACTAAGCTCTGGAGCAACTGCTCTTGCAGAGTGCAACTGCACTTTGCAAAGTGCAATGTTTATTTGCCTTTAGTAAATCAACCTCATAGTGTCAGGAGCATATAGCTCAGCATCACAGGACAGAGTATACAACTCAGCATCACAGATCAGAGTATATAACTCAGCATCACATGACAGAGTATACAGTCCCAGGATGACAGGACAGAGTATACAGCCCAGCATCACAGGACAGAGTATATAGCTCAGTCTCACAGATCAGGGTATATAGCATTACAGATAGGGTATATAGCTCGGCCTCACAGATGAGGGTATACAGCCCAGCATTACAGGTAGGGTATATATGCCAGCATTACAGGTAAGGTATATAGCCAAGCATCACAGATAGGTTATTTAGCCAAGCATCACAGGTAGTGTATATAGCACAGCATCACAGGTACTGTATATACCACATCATCACAGGTACTGTATATAGCACAGCATTACAGGTACTCCATATAGCACAGAATTACAGGTAGTGTATATACCACAGCATTGCAGGTACTGTATATAGCACAGCATTACAGGTACTGTATATAGCACAGAATCACAGGTACTGTACTGTATATTGCACAGCATCACAGGTACTGTATATAGCACAGCATTACAGGTACTTTATATAGTACAGCATCACAGGCGCTGTATGTAGCACAGCATTACAGGTACTGTATATCGCAAAGATCACAGGTACTGTACATTATATAGTACAGCATTACAGGTACTGTATGAAGCACAGCATTACAGGTACTGTATATATCACAGCATTACAGGTACTGTATATACCACAGCATTACAGTTACTGTATATAGCACAGCATTACAGGTAGTGTATATAGCACAGCATTACAGGTACTGTATATAGCACAGCATTAGAGGTACTGTACATAGCACAGTATTGCTGGTACTGTATATAGCACAGCATTACATTTAGTGTATATACCACAGCATTACATATACTGTATATAGCACAGCATCACAGGTACTGTACAGTATATAGCACAGCATTACAGGTACTGTATATAGCACAACATTACAGGTACTGTAAATACCACAGCATTACAGGTACTGTATACAGCACAGCATTACAGGTACTGTATATACCAAAGCATTACAGGCACTGTATATAGCACAGCATTACAGGTTCTGTATATACCACAGCATTACAGGTACTGTATATGGCACAGCATTACAGGTACTGTATATACCACAGCACTACAGGTACTGTACAGTATATAGCACAGCAATACAGGTACTATATATACCACAGCATTACAGGTACTGTATATAGCACAGCATTACAGGTACTGTACAGTATATAGCACAGCATTACAGGTACTGTATATAGCACAGCATTACAGGTGGTGTATATACCACAGCATTACAGGTACTATATATAGAACAGCATTACAAGTACTGTACAGTATATAGCACAGCATTACAGGTACTGTACAGTATATAGCACAGCATTACAGGTACTGTATATAGCACAGCATCACAGGTACTGTACAGTATATAGCACAACATTACAGGTACTGTATATAGCACAGCATTACAGGTACTGTATATAGCACAGCATCACAGGTACTGTACAGTATATACCACAGAATTACAGCACCATCACCCACCCCGCCGTGTGGGGCTCGCAGGACTGATCCCCCCCCGGAGCGGGGCTCAGCAGTCAGCACTCTGAAGGAGGTCCAGCACTTACCACCAGGCTGTGACCTCTTCAAGCCCTCCTTCCTGCAGCAGCAGTGGTGCAAGTGGCTTCCTCTATTCCAGCGCGTGTCTCCTCTACTAAGTGTCAGGCAATCCAATAGGATGGCCTGGCGCTTTGGCCAATTGGGAGACAGCTCTCACAACCTGTCTCTCGATTGGTGGGGAGGCACTGTTATGTGAAAATAGTGAAAATTCATTCAATATTGTCACATAATTGGGTGGGATTGGGGGGCAACCCAAAATTTGTGATTTCCTTTCACTTTCTGTGACAACGGTAAACAAAACAAATAAGGTAATCTCCGCAATAAGGGCACAGACACCAATACCCTGACAAGTGCTCTGATCCCTCCTCACTCTATCCAAAACTAAAAAAAAAGCTTTGCCTTTTGTTATACTTTAATACTCTATGAAGTGTAGTCGACATCAATTTCTTGAGAAATGTTAACCTTCACTTCCTGTCCTTTAGAAATTGTCAATGACAGGGACTGATGGGATATCTTTCTGATGGAGACTGAGACAGCAACTAAACCAAATGTTTTTAGTATTGTAGGGAAGGGTTACAATAATTGCCAGGTTTTATTTTCTCTTTGTGTCTTCCTGTTCTGATGACAACTGCTCTATCTGTTGTTCTGGTGTCTCTGAGACAGGAACCAATACAATGTTCTGACTCTTATCTACTTTACAGAAAAACTAAAATAAAATTGTCTGGAGATGGACTTTGTTTAGGGAAGTAAGGTAGCTGTCACTGCTGACCTCCTTCTGAAAATGTTCGTCACCTGGAATTCGTGGCAATAAATTCACTGCAATATTTTGAGTCACTGACCTTGATGTAGCGTGCAGCAAACTAAAGCTGGCCATAGATGGATCTAAAATTTGACTGGTTCAACAGGTTCAAATTGGCTGTTTCTGCTAGACAGAAGTCTTTCTAATGTCCAACAGGACTGCTGGAAAACATTAATTTGATCAGCACCTGCAGTCAATCAGCTGCAGCACTGATCAGTGTATTCTGACAGCAGAGGGGCCCCATTGTCAGAATACAGTAGCAGAAAGGAGGATTCCCCTATCCACCTCACTGGTGTGAATGGGGGAATTTGTAAATTTTTTTTCAATCAGCCTGTGGCCGTGTATGGCCACTTATAGAGTAAAACAGAGGAAGACATGTTTATACGGAATTCATGAGCCAGTCTGCCCAATCCAGGAGTCTGCAGTTTTTTAGGAGCCAACTTCTTTGACAACAATTACAGAAAAAAAGGGCCAGTACACTCCACATGCAGTCCAGTGTGTTTTTTTCTGCATCAAAAATGCATGGAAAGTAGGTTATATGGTTTCCAATGGCATAGTTCACACCAGTGCAGTCAGTTCCAGGGCATTCCAGCTCCAGAAAATAAAGTAGAACTAAAATAGCATTTTTCCAGCACTGGATTGTGCTGGAATGTGGTAAAACACATAAAAATGCACCGGAATGCAATGGAACATATCAAAAATGCATCAAATACCCACCAGACCTCAGTACAGTGGGAAAAAAAACAGCAAAAAAGAAAGAAAAAGGCATCTGGAATGTATTCGGGAGCGCATCAAAATGCATGTGGAACGGATAAGGAGTGCATTTTTGTGGTGTGAACCAACCCTAAAAGTTAGATGCCAACTGCATTTTTTGCAGCCACCTGGCTCCTGGGATTTGTTCTGCTTTGGAATACAGGATCTGCACTCTCATTCCAGGTCGGTAATTCAAAAAGTAGTAAAGCTGTTGGATCGGCACATAAGCCAGGCAGTTGGCATTTCCAGGAGCGGCTCAACGATGACAGCTTGTATCTAAATTTTGGTATCACACATATTCATTCTGAATGCTGGCAGCAGGCTACATGGCTTAAAGCAAATACAATCAGCAACTTTCAATATTTCCTGTATCATGAGAGGGAATATGCCAGACAAGTGTGAAAGAATATAATTTGGACGTGACTGACAGATAGAAAATAACAAGTGACAGGGAAATTCTAGTAAGTGTATAATACATTGATAACATCACTATACGCTAAATGAGTTCAGTGCATTTGGTGCTATGAATTTCCGGCGTTGTAGCATGCTGCGAATGATGCGTGGCAGAAGTACAATGAAATCTTTGCGCATACAGAATAGGCACCAGCTTATCAGACATCTTCAGAGTGTGTCCTAGAAATGACAGCTTTATCAAATCAAAGCTAAAGAGCCATTAATGTCATCAGCTTCTGCCAATGACATCCTTATTTGTGCCTCAGCTTTACATCCTTGTAATAAAGTTATGTAATTGCAGGAGGCCTCATAGCCCTTAAATAGTCACTATTGCCACTTGCCAGGCATCAGGCTTCATTCTAGGTTATAATTACTGTCATATTTGGTTTACACCATGCTATGTTGGCCATACACAAAATCTTAGCAGACTCCTTCATCCACATCACACACTACATACAGTGGCGGCCTGTCCATTAGGGGTGCTGCCCTCCCATCCATGCATCCCCTAATCTATATGCAGGGCGCCAGACGCATGCATTCCATTTTTTTTTAAGCACGTGATTAGAGCCGGAAGCTCTAATAGGCTTCAAAAATGGGTGGGCACAGAGCACTGCGCTCTGATCACACCCAGTTGTGTGACAATAGCAAATGAATATTCGCTATTATCACGCTGATTCATCTCCTGGCCAATCAGGAATGGGTCTGAGACCCGTTTCCCGATTGGCCGAAAGGAGAAGCGTTCCAATTAGCCTAGGAGGAGGAGGGAGGAGGAGAAAGGAGATGCACGGCGGAAGCCGCCATGATGCCTGAATGGAGAGCAGGGGAAGGGGAAACCGCTGCCCGTGATGCAGAGAAGAAGAACAGTGGAAGGGGAAGCCGACCGGACCGACGAGGCCGGGCAGGGGGTGGGGTGGCTGTGATGCACAGTTTGCCGCCCCCCCCCCCAAAAAAAAATTACCACCAGCCACCACTAACTACATACATCCCACTGCTGCTATTGTATTCTGACATCCATCCCTGCCAGCTGTCAAATACCCAAACAATGTCTGCATCTAACTGGATGCAGGTGCTGTTTGGCTTACAGTTTTCCACCTGGATCCTTCTCCTCATACCACACTACCATATATAATTATTATTACCACACAGGAAAATGAATGCACAGTGGCTATACGGTTAGCACTTCTACTTAGCAGCACTAGGGTCACCGATTCAAATTCCAAACATGACATTACCTGCCTGGAGTTTGTTCTCCCCTGTGCCTGTGTGGGTTTCATCTGGGTTCTCCAATTTTCCTCACTCCTCCCTTCCCCCCACACTCCAAAGACATGCTGGTAGGTTAATTGGATCCTGTCTAAATTGGCTCTAGTATGTGTATGTATGAATGTGAGTTAGGAAATTTAGATTGTAAGCTCCTTGAGGGTAGGGTCTGATGTGAATGTACAATATGTATGTAAAGTGCTACATAAATTGACAGTGCTATATCAGTACCTATAATCAATCAATATTCCATTTTGTGTTTGCCATTCCAAACCGGCTTCAATGAAGAATGTTTTGGATAAAGGCACAGCTCACCAATGAAAAGTCAATGCCTGCCCTGCATTGCCACATTTTCAGTACAGCTCCAACTAAAGTGTTGGGGGAGGGTGCCATCATCATCTTTTTTTTTAAAGTCCCCAAAAGTTGGGTAAGACTGGGAGTTCTGGTACCAATGGACTATATAAAATGCCAGTGTATGATTTAGCATGCTAGCAAGCACTAAAGCTTGGTTCACCCCTCTGTGTGTGGCTGTGGATGCAGGGATGGCAGCGATTCCCACACCTGCAATGACCCACAGTGAAAAAGCGCTGCTCTTAGGAGATGGCACCCCCACACAACTCAGCCTGCAGTGCCTTTATGGTTGCAGGTACTGCAGGGAAATGCCATGGTCAAACAGATTATGCGAATTCCCTGCCGCTCTGTTTACTAAAAGGTGCATGCAAATGCGGCCTGTACAAACGCATAGGTGTGAACCTAGCATTAAACAGAAATAGCAGATGTGGGTGGAATGAACTCTCATATTATAGTGTTACTGTTTATAGGGTTACTCTGCTCTAAAAACAGGTTACCTGTGTTTGGCTAATAAAACTAGCTATATACAGAGTACATTTTGGCCAGTTCCTGATTGAGCTGTCAGTGGCCCTGTTGGCAACCTTCTGTCTTACATCCTTTGATCTGAAGTCAAAGGAGCCAGACATAAAACTGTCAGCCAAACAGCGGCTGCATCCACATCAGATAGGCGGTGCATTTAGTAAACTTGGTGTTCACTTTCAAATCATTACAGAAGTCAAGTGGCACGCTTTACATCTGAAGGAAAAGAGATTTAACTTCCACATACAGAAAGGCTTCTTTACAGTAAGGTTCCATGCATGCTCAAAAGCTGCTTTACAGCTATGTATAAATGTTAACCTATGGAGGAGTTTAGAGAAAAGAGCGTTTAGATCATTGTTTCTCAAACTTTTTCGTCTTGCGGCGCACCAAGATCTAAACATTTTCACGGCACACCTGAAAAGATTTAACAATTTTTGTGGTGAAGAACTTATTCATTTTTACATATATATTTAATTTTAAATTTAATGTGAAGGATGTGCCTGCTTTCGAGAGCAAATCAGATTGAAGCCATTGTAATCTTTTTTGTACTTTTGCTTGCTTCCTTGCTTATCACGTAACAGTTTCTCTTCCAAAATTCCAGACTTGATTAAGTATTTCTCCATTGCTAAACAATGAACAAACTTTATTTATAAACATCGAAGTTGGAATGGACCGGTCGCTATCATTATAATATAATTAGAGCGATCAAGTTCTCCCGAGATCTCGCACAAGACTTGCGTTACGAATGGAACCAATGAATGACAGACTGACAGAGATTGCATTTTTAACTTTTGCGACACTGATTTACCATTTGATTTTTCGATATGTTCAAGGTTTCAAAACTCCCACGGCACACCTGCAAATCTCATGTGCCACGGCACACAGTTTGAGAATCACTGGTTTAGAGGCAGAAAAAAACTCATCACTTGAGCACTTAGTAGAGGAGCTTTTACGCATAAAAAAAATACTCAAACGCTCCTAAGCACGCATAAATGTGCATTAACACTTAGAGCGGTTAGGCACTTTGCCACGTTAATGCATTCTAATAGCCAGAATTCTGGCCAATAGAATATATTAACGCCAGACACAGGAAAGACCATAAAACGAGAATGAACGTGCATGCAAAACGCAGTTTTTTTACTGCGTTTCTGCTGCTGTTAAACTCCTGTAGGAGAAAAAAGTGTCAATAGAACAAAGTGTGCATGAAGCCTAAGAGGTGTGAAAATGTGGAGTAGACTTCCACAAGAACTAGTTCTGGTCAGTTTAGTAGATTGTTTTAAAAAGATCTGGATGCATTCCTAAATGCACAAAATATAGCCGGATATTAACATCTATAGTTAATTGGTGATTCAGGGAATATCTTTTGCCTCCTGAGGGATTGGAAAGGAATTATTTTCTTCCGCTGGAACATATTGGATCATGCTTTATTGGGGTTTTTGTTTTTTTGCCTTCCTCGTGATCAACTGTGGGTATAGGGTTCTGCATATGTATATATTCTGTATATGGAGATTTGTTATTTGACTAGATGGACTTGTGTGGACTGTGTGATTCAACCTGACTATGTAACTACGATGCAGCCACTGAGGTACCTTCAGAAAATGACAGGCTATACAGAATTCAGTCCCATATGGCTTAATGACACTTATATGGAATTAGCAAACTGAAGAGTGGCACTAGGTGGATGGCATATGGAGTAACACACCTTAAACAAATATTCTATAATGGGGTCCTTCTGGCATTTACTGCTTTGCAGTATAAGTTTCATTAACCACCTTCTATGCACTTTTACTATATGCAGTTGCAGCATGCAGTTAAGGCACAAAGTCGATCCTCGGAATGGCACCTATCTCCCACTTCTTTATTCAGTCTTATTAGGGATGCCATCTCACCCAAAGGCTTTATTTCACACAGTTATGCCATGCTTTTACAGTCTCACCTGAGGCATCACCCCCTGAGAGTGATGGAACGCTGGGAATGGGATGTTGGTCAACTGGAAGAGGAACAATGGGAGGAGGCCTTTCAGGCTGTGGTTACTTGCTCATTAAATGTGTTACAAAGACTAACTCAACTGTATATCCTTTTGAGGGTGTATTTTACTCCTCACACAGACTACATTTGATGGGCTTGCAAACAGAGTCTACATGTACAAGGTATAAGAGGGACCATGGGGATTTTGTTCATCTTCTGTGGTGTTGCCCGAAACTGCATCCCTATTGGGCAGGGGTGGTGAAACAGATCAACTCAGTGTTTGAGTTGACCCTTCCCCTAGACCCAAAGGCCTGTTTGCTGGTATACTGGAAGAGTATGACTGGGAGGTTCACACCAGAGAGGCTATACTTAGAGCCTTGTTTCAGGCACGAAAACTGATCATGCATGATTCATCGGAAGTCGGAGAACACCCCTACTGTGAGGGAATGGGTTAAAAATGTAGGTGAACAGCTGAGATTGGAAAAACTTGTATATCAACATAGGGATAATGTGTATACATTTGAGAGGATATGGGCACTGTTGTTGGATGTTCCGGGGCTCGCACCGGTGGATCTGACCATGGATAGGCTAATTAGGCTCAATGCTGGCTAAAGTGGTTCATCTATGCAGGGTATTCGGATAGAATACTGTATAAGTGACATGACATGTCATGTCCAGGTGATTGGTGTAACTAATAATTGTGTTTGTGTTTTCTCTTTGTATGCAAATAGCCATTTGTAATGTACTCTTTTGTTTAAGGTTTTTTAGTTTGTGCTCTCCATGGCGGGTGGGTTTCCGCTGTAAATTACGCTGCTATGCAATGTTGACAATGTATGCTGCTGTATTTTCAATAAAAATCTGGCAGAATACATTAGCCAGCAGCAGAGAATCCCCCATCTACGCTAAATCGTACAGTGTATGGTCAGCCAGCATATCAAAAGCCAAGCATGAATCAGGAAAACTGTTCAGCTTCAATAGGAATGTTTCTTTTTGCCTTTTGGTAGGCTATTTTTGGAGAAGAACAGACACAAAAAAGTTCAGTTTGTCCGGACTGTGAACTTGCGCTTTCCATTGCTAGGAAGGGAAATAAAAATTGCTATAATTAATAATTTCAACAGATTCTAGTTTGCAAAGAAATTCCACTTTTCAGTCCAAATGAAGTCCTTCAATCATTAAAAAAAAAAAAAAAAAGCATAAATATACATATCAGAAACTGACATAGCCTTCACCATTAATGGCTAGTTGCTACCCTTCAAATCCATCCAGCCTGCCTGTTTATGAGTTCAGATGTTTCACATAAAAAGAAAAATACTACAAGATAAGCAAATGCTAAGTTGGTCCATATGGTGTGCCACTTGCATTGCCATTTAGCTTGAATGATACAGAGGGAAAATAAAACAAAGGCCAGTGTTCTGCGCAGGAGGGAAGGACAAAGCATTGTGGCAAAGGCATGCCCTGAAGCTGCAGAATAGAAAAAAAAAAGAGAGGGGGGGGGATGGACAGAGGGGCACTAAACAGGGGGGAGGGCAAATGGAGGAGAAGCTGTGAGCTGGGGGAACATAAAGAAAAAAAAACACACCAAAAGTTGCTTTCCACATGACTGCACCCTGTCTAAAGGTATTCTTTTCTCACAGCCTGGCTGCCTGCTATTTATCAGTTTTACTGTCACTGTAAGAAAATAAACAGCAATAAAACGGGGGCAACCCAACATGTGTTAAAAAGATAGAGCATCAAGATGCATTTTTCTTATGGAAACTGTCCAACTCCCAGAAACAGCGATACTGCAGTGCGATGGAAGCATTTATAGTGATTGGCGCAGAGAAACTTAAACGAGTTGCTTTCTACGTTGTACTAAAGTTATCTGATATTACAGGGTTTTTACGTAAATATACTGTGCCGGATCAAATGAACATAACTTATATCATCAAGTTCATCATAAATTTAGTGCGATACGTCAACCCAAAGAGCCAAGAAATAGGCAGAAATTATTTCCACAATGATTTTATATTTTTATTATATATATATATATATATATATATATATATATAATATAAAGTCGGGACACGCCCTCCGATGCAATAGTTTACTGTTGTAGTCTTTCCATGCACAAAATCATGCAATCATCACTTACTGTACAATTTCAAACAATCTCTGTTCTTTTTCAAGCTGTGTGTGTGTATATATATATATATATATATATATATATATATATATATAATCCTGTAACAAATATGCATGGTCAACAAAATTAAAAAATAATCAACAGAATTGAGACTATAAACAAAATAATAAAAGCAGTCAAAAGTAGTCAAGGTCTGTATGCACTTTTCATGTTTTAAGATCCATTGAACCCTTATATGGTGGCCAAGAAATAGGCTGAAATTAAATTATTTAAAAAAATATATATATAGATATCGATATATATATATATATATCTATAGAGATATATATATATATCTATAGATATATGTATATCTATATATATCTCTATAGATATACCTATTTATGTATAGATTTATATATAGAGAGAGATAGAGAGAGCTGTTAATAATATAATCCTGTATAATAAATATTGTCATACATAGTAATATAAGTATAACTTTGAAAATATCATATATGGTCAACATAAATAAATAAAGTAATAAGATCAATAGATATGAGACTATAAACAAAATAATAAAAGCTGTCAAAAGAATTCAAGGTCTGTATCCGCTTTTCATAATTTAGGGCCCATTGCAATAGCGCATGAGTATAATGCACAAGAAAACGCATAAGCACTATTTTTAACATGCTGTCACATCCCAATATAAGTATATGGGCAACCACTCAGAGTGAATGGCAGCCAGCATATACAGGTCGTAACTGCATGTGGATTTTGGTGAACGACACCGAAATTCATAGATGTGAATTTAGTCTGCAAGAGATGATTTATGAAGACGTTGTATGGTTACATTCAGGCAGGTACTAGTAAAAACAATGCTTATGCCAGCCATATATGGCTTGAATTTCACCCAATTCCTACTGAATCGGCCATAATTTGAACTGTAGGTGGCCCTGTTGGTACCACCTGGCTTCAAGCTTTGACTTGCAAATCAAAGGAGCTGGGTGGAAATGTGTCAGCTGAACAGTGACTGCATCCAATCAGACTGATCCAATTCAGGCAGCTGAAGAATAAAATAGCCCTCAGGGGAAATTTCTCTTGTTCAGCATCAATGGGGGAATCTAGGGGTTTCTCTCATCCAGCCCACGGGGCTGAACAAGAGAAATCTAGTCATGTATGGGTAACTTTACTCCACATAACCAATAGCGTGTGCATAATTATGAGTGTTTTAATCTCACATAAACAAATTGAATGTTCTGAGCAAACATAAAATGTAGCGCTGCATTAATCCTGGTGCCCAGCAGGCCCAGAACTGCTGCCAAATGGGGCTGTACTGAAAGTAGATAGGGTCACCACATCTGTCATGTTGTGTTGGCAGCCACCTAATGAAGAAAATGGTACACATATGCTTATAGGACATCCAGACTTTTTTTGATAGAGTTTCAATCATAGGCGTGCCCTGGGTGTGTGACCGGTGTGCCTGGGCACACCCTAATCACTCTATGCAGTGCTAATTCCTCCTACTGCCCAGGCTCCCCCCCCCCCTCGCAGTGCCCCTTGTTTCCCTCCTCTCCCCCTGGCTGCTGCAAGGGATCTTTCAGGATGGAGATTGGGGGAAAGGGCTAGTCAATATGTCATTTACCAACCCCTTCCTTTTCTAAAGGAACACAGTCAACACACTCACTCACTCACTGTGTGCATTCACAACCGAAGCATAGTAAACTGTGCTTCGGTTGTGAACTGTGTTTACTATGCTTCAGTTTGGGAATGAACAGTAAGCTGCTCAGCACAGACCACTGCCCATTTATTCACTCTCCAGTGCAGCTGAGGCTGCAGAAAAAGGCATGTGTGTTTGAGCTTTTGTGTGCACACCCTAATGCAATAGGTACACCTATGGCTTCAATGCAATGCTGGTATAAGTAAAGACACCTTTAAGTTAAACTATATGGACAATTTAAATCTTCTAATCCTGAGTGATTTAACCCCATGTTGTCCATGCCCTTATTTGCAACACACTGATATTACAAAATGTTGATTGCCTGCAAGAGGTTATTGTTCAGTAACGTTAGATTAAAAGCAATGTGGTTAGATCTATGTGGATGACTCTCCCCAAAAAAGTTCATTGCACCTCCTTTTGTTTGAAATAATCAATTGTGTTTTCTATATAATTAAGAGGAGCAGACTTATACAAACGTGACTGGATGTGTGAAATATACACAAGTTAACTGAAGAAGCAGAAAGTTTACACTAAATAATCACTTAGGCCCCTTTCACAGCGAGGCATTTGAAAAACACGTGCAAAACATCAAGCGTTGTTACCGCATTTTTCCTGCATTTTTCCCGCATTAGCGCTATAATTAGCGCTAACGCCCAGGCGTTTTTCAAGCGCTTTTGAAGCGCTAGCATTAAATAAATAGCACATCCCCCCTACATTACATCCTGTTTACTCCCTGGTATTTTGACCTCTCCACAACCTTTGGGCATTTTGCTGGTGCTTTTAACGTGCTTTTAAAGCGTTTTACATTCATTTCATTGTATATGGGTGTTTTTAATGCGTTATTTTTAGTGCTCAGAATAAGGACAAAAAATCATGCTTGCAGAAGTTTTTTAAACGCAGCGCCAGCGCGACACCCCAGTGTGAATAGGTACATTGGAATTAATGGGCAGCGTTTTAGAAGCGTTTTGGAAGCGCAATTTTTAGCACAAAAATGCTAGGAAAGCCCCTCAGTGTGAAAGTAGCCTTACTGTATAAACCGTTTACCTTAAGCCTATGCTTCAAGCAATACTGGCCTACCAAAAATGATAACATTTGCTGATAAATGTAACGAGTTATAATGGTTTGTGGAATTTTTTTCACGCTATGCATTTTATTATATGCATACAATGTTTGTTTTACAAATAAACATTTAAAGCATGACAAAGTATTCCCAGCGTACTAGTTAGGCTAGGTTCACATTTTGTCCATGTCAGGAATGCATGCAAAATCAAATACGTTTCCCAACATGCGCAGAAATATGCTGCCCTTTAGCAGACGTGTGGCAGTGCATGGCACCCCCATGCATCTGACAGTGTTTGCTTGCCAAAATGCATGGTGCCGCAGCACCATGCGGTTCAGTGCAGCGTGATTGGACAAAAGGGTCAGGAATTTCTTCTGTGCATTTCTTCCACATAAGGCAGCCCACTGAAATGATGAGCTGCCTTACACGTGGTACATGGGCACATTTGTACGCTCTGCCGCACAAACAACGTGTGAACCCAGCCTTAGTTAGGGACAACCTAGCAGTAGCTGCTTGTGGGGTAGGAGTTATCCAATTGGGAATGAATTGTTCCTCTGGCCCAGTTATGTCTGTGCGAATTGTAGCTTGAGCTGCTGAACTCTATAAACAATTAAAGGAGAAATGTGGGATTTAAAAAAAATCTAGCAATCATACTCACCAAGGTGGATGCTGCATCTGTCCCTTGCTTCCTCTAAGACTGAGAATTGAATCAAAGACTGCTGATCTCTTAGTTCTCATTCTTCAGTGAGGAGAGAGGTGGTGACTGTCAATCACTGGCTCTCTGCTCTACCCCTCCAGTGCTCACTGGAGCCCTGGTCTGTGCAGGGGGTGGGAGCAGCTGGCTCAGGCTCTCATCAGCCAGCTGACAGTCAGGCATTTGGTGGATCCTGACTTCAAAGTTTGGATCCCTCCCGAGTCTGAAACGGCGGAGTCACATCAGCCAACAATGGACTTTAGCCCATTGTCGGCTGAATCTGGGTCACAGGAGTGCAGAATTAAGTTCACTTCATTGATCCACAAGGGAAGTAAGGCCAAAGGAGCTTTGGTCCTACTTCTCCTTAAATTTGTTTGCTTGGTTGTAATCTTCTATCCTATTGTATTCTCTGTTTTTTTTCTGTAGATTATCTTTAAAATCTAAAGAAAATCAGTACAGTAAACATAATACAATAAACCAAAGCTTCACTTGTAGGGTACAAAATGCAAATTAGTAATATGCAAAATTTAATAGTACCCAAAAAAATCCTACACACACACATATACAGTATATATATATATATATATATATATATATATATATATATATATATATATATACAGTATTTATATATATCATGACCTGGCCATAATAATAAAGAAAGCTGTACAAATCCACTATACATCCCTTAAAAGAGATGACATCTGTTATCATATCCAGCTATGGGATGTAAAGGAATAAATGCTTGCATTGGGTCCATTCTATATGAAGCTAGTCATCAGGCAATTTGCCACCAACACCAATAAACCCATTAATGATCTGAACAGCCTATAGCAGGTTTCCCGTAATCTGCCTCTGAGGAGGAGACAGAAATGAAACGTATCACAACCAACAAGAGTCTATACACATCATTGTATCTCCTTACGACATGAGTAACATTTACCGGCCTGTCTGGACAGGACGAGTATCGGAGAAGATAAAACGACAATTCGAAGAGGAATAGGTTTCTAGTACTTCTTAAATACCGTCATTAAACAATACCTGACTATCTGGTCTTACTCGTCCGGAGGAATTACTCTCGTGACGGACTAGTCTACTAACAAAGTAAAGACAGAGGAGGAGTCTCCGTCTAATGCCCTTTGGACGATATCCGACAAGTCTAGTAATTACCCAAATAACCACAACCACC
>BLSH010385270.1:450612-464941 GCA_018402905.1 Glandirana rugosa | reverse complement strand
GATGGCAATGGTGAATGAGGTCTTCCCGAGGCTACCATAATATAGTGAGCTGGTTATATATGCATCTGAGATTTCCTGCAAAGCGGTGGGTCAGATATACATGTCTATACAGCAGAGTCACGGGGATGGCATGGAGACAGGGAACTAGGGAAGATCTCACCCATGGTATGGAATGTCCGGCTGACCTCCCGCGCTCGCCTCAGCATCCAGTGCCGACAGGTTTAGCCACAGGCCTCCACAGCGGATATCCCAAAAGCAGCCACCTGTAGGACGCCGCTGCCGATATGGCGCATAGGAACCAACTTCACCTATCTCAATCATCCAAGGACACGGAGAGAGACACAGGGAGGGTGTCAGGATGTACAGAGCCTGGTGGAGGGATTTTGGTGACTATTCATTGTCTGTTTTTACATTTGACCATTACATGAATTAATAAACTTTTTAAATATATTTAATTGTTTGGTGTATGATTTGTGTTTAACCACATTCCGGTGGCTTCATTGTATGGCACTTTATGGCAGCATCCTGTGCTGATCTTATGACCTATACCTTATGCGAGATTTGCTGTTCTATATTCTAAACAGCAACTTCATCTGGCGAGTGCGAATTTCTACTTATGGTGGAAGCAACACTGGGTGAATGAATCCACCTTGGATACGTTATCCTATCACTTTGGACAAGATTCATTTTGGACTTCTTCATTAGCTAAATTTTTTAGTTATTTTAGATCACTTAAGGTGTTTATACATATCTTTAGTGCTGCAATTTTTTGTGTTGTTTTTGTATAGTGCCTTGCGTATGTCTGCACTTATTGCATGCGGCTGATTTTACCATTTAAGGCCTCATGCATATTGGATGATATAGAGGATATTTTACAGCTACTGTTTTTGGCTTCAGACTTTTTTTCTGTAGCCAGTAAACTCCCTAGCATGTTAACTTATGTGTCCATGCAGACATAGGCTTTTTCTGGCTGGAAAGAAAACAGTGGGTTTAAGGCCTCATACACACGGACGTTTCTAAAAAATTAAACAAAACGTCGGGCCTGATGTCAAGGAAAAAAAGTCGGCGTTTTTCGGGGTTATGCATCGGCGTTTTTGAGCATTAGTGAGCGTCGGCGTCAATAGGCGTTTTTTAAAAAAAATCATCCCTCTGCTATTTTTCAACCTAAAAACGTCGGCGTCAAAAAACGCTGGAAAACGCTGGTACAATATTAGGTGGCATTTGTTGGCATTTGTTGGCATTTGTTGGCGTTTTGTGGCGTCGGCGTCAAAAAATGCCAAAACGTTACAGCCTCAGAACGCACTGGCCGTGGGTTCTAATTTCAGCTCACTAACGCCAACGCCATCTACAGCTCAAAACGTCGGCGTTTTTATGGGGCCATTGACTATCATGGAGAGCTGCAAAAAACGCCAGGAAACGCCGGCGTCAAAAAACGTCCGTGTGTATGAGGCCTTAAGAGGAGATTTTTAGCTGTAAAAACACTCTAACTCTGATAAAAGCTGATAAAAGCTGAAAAAGGCTGAAATATGCAGCTATTCTGAGTTTATCAGCGTTTTTGAGCCATAAGTTTTTGTGGGAGTATAGTTTTGCTAATAAAAAAAGCTAAAAACCGCTACAGCTAAAAAAAAAATGCTGCAAAACTCATTCTACAGCTACACTTAATGCTACTGTCGTTTTTTATAACGTCCAATGTGCATGAGGCCTAAGCACTGACATAACACCTATATCAATCACATAAGATGCAGATATTGTTACCATAAAGATATATGTTATTATTATTATCATCCAGGATTTGTATAGTGCCAACAAGTTGCACAGCACTTTACAAAATAAAAGGAGACGATACAGTTACAATACAATTCAATAGAAGAGGGATCAGAGGACCCTGCTTGTTTGAGCTTACAATTGTACAATTGTTTATCCATCCTCATTTTCCATTCTTCATTCATCAACTATACTAAAAAAAACTATCTAAAGACTATTCTATCCCTCCTGTAAAAGTTGAGCTTTAAACTCAAGGTACACATAAAATACAATCCTTTAAGTGTCCCGTAATTAACAGAACCCTCATTGACCATCATGTAAAAGCTTGCATTTTTTGGAAATATATTAATTACACTGCAAAATAAATGAATTACATTACGAATGCAAATGGCAAAAAGAAATTCAGCAAAAAGAAGCACGGCAAAAAGTGATTTTGTTTCCTTTTTTAACTAAATAAATATTTTTTAAAAAAAAACTTTGGTTTAAGGCAAAACTCTCACTGTAGACAATGGAAAACTGTTGTAGTGTTAATGTAACAGCAATGTCCTTTTAGTTTTCTTCCATTTAACAATAAGCACAGAGTGAAGAGAGCATGGGAACTTGCATTGAAGAAAGTTCTGATAAGCTCTCACCTCCCCCCATTGCTGTCAATGCTCACAGGCTGCTCCTGAGTAGAAACAGAACCAGCAGCTCTGCATCCAGTCTGACAAGTCCACTTTTAACCCCTCCTTTGAGATGTACAGCAATGCAGAAGATGTGAAAGGGAAAAAGTGTGACAGTCAACAGACCAGGCACTAATTACACCAGTTTTTAGAATTAAACTTTTTTCCTTTGTTTATTTTTACATGAAAAAGGCTTTCATCGCTATAATTATAACATATTAAACTGCTGCACACTCACAACATGAGAGCAATTTGATCACAACCTTTTCTATGTCAGGTCCCATAATAGAACCTGTCAACTCGAAGAGGCTGTTATTAGATCCAAATAATGCATAGGGCAAGCAGTCATCGCCTGCGACTTACTGAACTATATGCAAATATCTTTAGGTTTTAGGGAACTTGGTGACCATTTTTTGTGGTATTTGGGGACGTCAATGGTGTTAATGCAAAAGGCTTCATATTACAAACATCTTATATTGACTCTGTCACTATTTTCAAAGCATCTCTGCAAAGCAAACAAATAATACATGCCCGCCCAACCGCCTGTGCCGCTGAACTCCTTTAGGTAGAGGAGAAAATTTGTTAAGCATCTACAGCATCTGGCACATGTTTAGGTGCATTGGATGTCTGGTTGCCCCACTGTGTTCTGTGGTTTCTTCTGCCTACCACTAACCTTGCTTTGGTAATGTACGGGCCAGCGGAGGATACCAGTATAATGTTAGGGGGTATGCCAGCGTCCAACACTTCATGAAGTCTTGAATGCAGAATAACTTAGAAAGTTTTGTAAGCATGGGCAGCGGGACAGGTAAGTATTATCTGTTTTCTTTGCAGGGATGCCTTTAGTGCACATTTTGAAAATAATGATAGGGTTGCTTTAAATATTAAGGTACAGACACATTACTTACTCATTTACTGGCATTAGTCCCTGCCCCTGTTGAGCTTATAGCATTATATATCTACCATGTACCTGCGCAAATAATGATGTACTTAGACTGCAGAGGAACTTAGTCAGAAAAAAACACTGGAAGCACATTTTAATGGCCTATCTGTGCAATCCTATGAATGCACACAATGTCATGCCAGGCTGCCACCTTGCCTAGCCACAAAGCTTCCCTAACAATAATATTTTATTCTGTAAATTATTCCCTGATTTTCACTGTCAGGATAATGTCCAGATCCCACCACTGCCTACCTTAGCTTTTCCCAACATTGTTAACATGGAGGAACACTAGAGATAATTTTCCAGTCTCAGGAAAACCCTACAAATAATTACTATACCTATAGCTTATGGTACATTGGTATGATGCTCATTGAGAAGAATGCTCCCTACACTTGTGGTCATTTGGAAGAATCCACCAACCCCCTTATAGATAGCTAAAAAGATCACTCTTGTCAGTGGTTACATATCTGAGAAGCAGAAATTGCTCATTGCTCAATGAACCCCTAGCAATTTCTGAAGGAACCCTAGGTTTGCCAGAACCCAAGTTGAGAAAGGCTGGCTCACCTATTACAGTAGGCCCACAAGGACCCCACAGGTTTCTCCATGGGTTCCTCAAATGACTTGTAAGTGATAGCAGAAGCAGATTTGCAACTCATAAGACACTGGAAGAATCTCATAAAAAAAGTCATAGAAATCACACATTGTCAATGTCCGAAAAGGAGGAGCCATATTTCCAACCACCACAGCCAAAAGAAAGAAAAAATAACTATAAATAAGGTATTACTAGAACTACACAAAATACTTTGTTTTGACAATTAAAAGGCAATTTGTTCACGCAATTTAAAATAAAATTTCTGGCTTGTAACACATGCCCAGATCATATAATGTTTACTAGTGCAAAAAAAACTGACTTTTGTCATTCACTTGGAAGTAAACCTGGCAAACAGTTTCCAGTATGAACACACATTCTGTCAGTAGGCGTATCTATTTGTGAATTTGGACAATGGCCACATGCTGTGACCAATTACAATTTCATATGATCTGCACTTGCCACCATGTTGGTTACAAATGCCCAATATAGATCTATATTGATCTCATCACGTTACATCATTGCTAGACACCACACATTACATATGGGTCTGTTTCTTATCATAGCTGATCATAACACAGGGTATGTGATTGTGTCTGCCTTTAAGCAATCATATGGGCTTGTAAGAGAGCGGTGTACAAACTTATCAGTTTTACAAAAGAAATGTGTAATGTTTATATAACGCAAAGCCTCTCAGCTGCAAAAGCAGGCCCTGAACTGCCAGAAATGATGGGATGGAGCTGAGCAATAGCTGGCAGAACAATTGATGGAAAGCTTCACACTGTGTATGGGATTTGAGGCACAGCGGTTACAAAAATCCCTCTGATGCCTATGTCAAGCACAAGCATGTCACTGGAAGCTGAACTCGGTGTCACATGCTGACGCTGAAGGGTACCATGGTCAAGAGACACCACGTTATAATACAAAACTGAGAAATGCGACAAACTGTATCCCTCCCACCCACCCCAATTTCAGAGGGGGGAGGAAAAAAGCAGGGTTTATACCCGCTGATGTGGAAAAATAGGAGAAAATGAGGCCAGACTGGGGCTTTCAGATGCTGTCTCAGGTTATTTTTAACGCTGGGGTGATTGCGTGCATTCACAATAATGACCCACAAAACAAAAGAGCCTCATTAACTGTCATTACTCAAACAACTCAGATGTGGAAATGGCCACATCTAGGCTCCGTGCGCGTTAAAACTTTCACTAGCACACATGGCTTGTCAATTCATTTGCATTTGTTTAGTCCAATGTCAAAGAACTATACTAAGAAACTATATATCTATATATATATATATATATATATATATATATATATATATATATATGAATTTGTGTGTAGTTTAATAAGATCTGCAGAATCAACATGTTGAAACTGTTTCTCGTATAGTTTTGTCCTAGAGTACTACATTATTAATTATGGCACAAGTTCTAAATTCTAATATAAGTACATTTTTCAGTTTTTTTAAATGAGAAAAAAACATTACATAAACTGACTTGGGCATGCAGAAAATGGGCAGATTGTCTGACATATTTGGCTTGGAAACTGTGAAAAACAAGGACAAGAATTACACGGACAAAGAGCACTGAGCCAGGCTTGTCTCTGGAATTCAAGAGCTAGTAATATACAAAATGAACTAAATACCACAACTATATAGCAAAATAAACTATATACCACTGCTATATAGCAAAATAAACTATACACCACAACTATATAGCAAAATAAACTATACTAGACCAAAATAAACACAATTACTTAATATATGTGAAGTTAGCCAAATGAAGGTTTTTAATACAAAAGTAAAAATTATTATGCAAGTACCTTGGCAAGGGAGGCTTATTTCTGTATTACAACTGAGCTCATACACAGCAGAAATAAATATATGGCAACTGTTTCACCTGCTAAATGATGTGTTTTATTGGTCATCCTGTATTGATCCAGGCCCCCCTGGTAGACTTTATAGCCAGGTCCCTCACTTCACTTTTCCACTTTTCCCCACTGCAATTAAACAGCACACCTTGGTCACAGGCCTTCTCCAGTATGCTAAGAGGACAAGACAAGTTGCCATATTCATTAGGTCATCTGATGAAGTTACTAGTCACTCTGCTCTCTGCTACTAATGGCAAGACAGCATGACTGTTCACTCTCACAGTCTGATGCTTATTGTGTAGGAAGCTAATATGAACATACATTCAGGTATTCATATCAGATGTATTTACAACAAATTAAGTAATTGGATTAAAGTGAACTGTTATACGAGCTTCAAAGAAAAAAAGTCCACACAACAAGGGGAACACGAAAGAGTGGCGTCGTTTTTTGAAAGAGTAAAGCCTCATACATGCGACGGTTGTACGATCGGACGTCCAAAATCGTATGTCGGCTGTTGTGTCTCGCATACTGACGCGCACTAAGCGATCGTACGACCAAGCCTAACGTGGGGACGTGTTACGAGCGTATAAAGAAGAAGTTCAGGTGAATGTGATTTGTGAATTAGGAACGTAGGTTTACACGAACGGACACTTCTGGGCGTTCCTGACTTCTGAGCATGCGTGTTTTGCACAGTACAACTTGTTGGACCAACTTCTCTGTACACACTGTACAACGGTCATACGACTGCTTGTTGTACAACAAAAGTTTTCTAGTCTGCTCATCCAACTTCTGTTGTACGACTGTCGCACGTCGGCTGTTCTAAACCCACGTTCCAACGGTCGGATGATCATACAACAAGCTCTTATACGACTGTTTTCATACAATCGTTGAACTTTGTGTACGAAGCTTAAGAAAGTGAGGTACATGGACAGAGATGGAGATTGGATTGGCTAGGTCTTTACATATATGAGTGGGAGCAAAATGGGCTTGCTACAAAAAATAATTTTATTTCTCATTTTTGCAAGGAGCCTGCAATATAGCTATAAAAGGAACATTCTAATCAACTCCAAAGTGAGTACCAGTGCCAACTTTTTTTTTAACTATTATTTTTATTATTATTTTGAATTTTTGGAATTCAGCACACAAAGAGGCTAGAGAGGGGAGGGGGTATTCATTTAGTCCTCCACATTCCCACTGCTGAACAACTGGAAGAGATTTAGAGATAAAAGGCAACGTGTAACAGGAAGACAGGAATGACGCATACCATGAAGTGCAGGGAAGTTTGCAATACAAAATCCAGGAACACAAACTAAAATAAGGGACTGAACAAATACAGAGACTCAAGTTTTAGGACAGCTGGGGGCTTTAATGTCTGTTATCAGAACTAGTCTTCTATGTGATTATATAGAAGGTATAACACATTTATTTACATATTTTACAGGGTACATCGACAATTCTTATCCATTTAATGGCCCTACCAGATTTCTACAGACACGCCAATAGCAGCTAATCTCAAATGAGCTTTTAACAACATTATTAAATTTAGCAGCTAATCTGATCTGTGATAAATACTACTGGGTAACAGCGAGTCATTTTGCTACTTTTTATTATTTTACTATTTATTTAATAAAATAAAATAAATAAAAATGCAGTTGTGTTTTTTCACCTATAGTATTGAGATGAAGGCACATTGTAGTTTTTAGTTTGTTTGCTTTCCTCTATCTTCATCCTAACAAAGCAGAGCCACTTAAAGACACATAGGGGTTCATTTACTAAAGGCAAAAAGACTGCGCAGTTGCTCCAGAGCTTAGTAAATGTGCAGAAGCTCTGCTAATTTCCATCATTCAATCATGTGCAAGCCAAAAATGCATTTTTTTGTTTGTTTTTTTTTTCTTGCACATGATTGGGTACTCTTTGCAAAGTTAAGTTATCTTATTTACTAAGCTCTGGAGCAACTGCACTTTGCAAACTGCACAGTCTATTTGCCTTTAGTGAATCACCCCCAAAATGATAGAAATAGTTGGTTTGTCATTGCTGTCCTTCAGAAAATGCTGTCTCCTGGCTATCATGCTGATCCACTTCAAAACTATCATTGTTACTGGCCTAGAATAAGTATGCGGATCAGTTGCTCGGACTTCACTCATGCTGCATGCTTGTTCCAAGTCTTGAAAGCATAATATAGCCAAGTAACTAGCATTTTCACAAGGAAGTCAGTGACAGCAACCTCTATGTTACTTTCAGTAAAGGTTTTATGGAGCATAGATCCTTGTGAAATAAGTGAAGGAGTAAGTAGGTGTGGTTGCTGGTCACATACAATGTACTTTAGGGTATTCTGAAAAACATACCTGTCATACCACTCTGTCTGGTCAGTGGATACGTAGGCTACAAAATATAACCAATGTTACCAGCCACATGTGAAAGCTTTATAAACAGTCATGAACTCCAAGCCTTTTAAAGATACTTTCTCACTTTTCCATTCAAGGCAAAGTGACAAAGTCTTTAAAACACACCCCACTAACCTGTTTAAGCTGGCCATACACTAGGTGAATTTTGGATGGTTCCTCATGAACTGTCTGAATTATCCCACCCAACATCCTTCCATTAAAAAATCAAGGGACCCAGGTGGAAAATTTCTGGCCGAATAGTGGCAATCAGATGCATTCACTGTTTGGGTATTCTGACAGACTACAGTAGACACAGTGAGAAATGCGTCCATCTGCACTGTATAGCATATATGGAGGAATCTGTTAAACGTACAAAAAATGCCACTGGTCAGCTTTACACTACAGAATATTCTCTATACTAGCTCACATTTCAATTGCTCCAAGAATCACCTATATACGCTCCTACATGGATGGTGTCAAAGCTTAAATGGGGCTTATGACATCATCCTGCTTTCAGGCCAGATGATTGGCTTATAGACCCAAGTGTTTTATCACATGAGGTCACATGCTCCCCTATTCTCAGGACCATTGGGTATTTCTTGGCAGGTCAGATGGAGGAACAGAGCAGTAGGAAAACGCAGGGAAGGTGAATAAAAGTAGGTTGGTGATGGGGAAATTGTGACATTTTACCCTCTGCAGGCAAGTGACCCAGCTTTCAAATCACAGCATCAAGAGGAAATAGAATGCACAAAGATACTAAAGTAAAAACCACCATAAAAAGTCCCAAAAAGAACAAATGAGATTGGTAGATAAAATGCTGTATGCCTGCCATACCAAGGTTATGCAGATTTAATGATTCTAATCATGTATGTAAAATACCACTATAATAACCCTTTGCACTGTCTGCTAATCAGAGAACCTATAAAAAAATCAGCCTGTATATGTTTGCATCTGTGTTTTGTTTAGAGTTGATCTACTATCATTGCTTTCATCCTACACAATGTCACACTGGCAAAAAACACTGGCAAAAACAGAAGAGTTGTACTTTGCATCCCTATTTAGATGATTTAAACAACACTACAATTTAATAAAAAGGGCTTCTACCCTAATGTGGGTGCGTTCTTCTGTGTTGGCACATATTGAGGCAAAGCCTGATGGGAACAGTTCAGTGTGTTCACTCTGCAGACTGTGTGAACACATAAAAATGTGTAAATTGAAATATACTTTCCCCATATTTGTGCTTGCTATGGCAATTAAAGTGATTTGACAAAAAATAGACACAGCATGGTGCTAATGCTTGTGTACCTAAAATTGCCCAATTCATACAACTGTAAATTGAATGCTTAATGGATTTAGAAACACACTCATTTTGAAGCCAAATGAAAAATGTTATTGTATTGGTAATGTCAAAGCATTCTCCATCAGCCACTGGCCTCGCATAATGTATTCTATTTATTAAGTCAAGATGAGAATCACTTTATGTACAATACCCTACAATACCATACAGTAAAAGATCTGAGCACTGTGTATGATGAAAGGACCAAATGAGAGCAGTGTAAACTTCCAGCACTGGTCGGAATATCTTTCACAGTCCAGGAAAATATGTATAAAAAATAATATATCATTCTAGCATAAAAATCTTAAACCACACTGGAAATATATGTAGCACTATTTGTACTGATCCTCAAGAGTTACATATGAATATTGATCTTCGGCTACCAAACAGCTAAATTAGCAATATTCTATGTGTACTTGCTGGGTAGTAAAGTCCCAGAAACTTTCTTCTAAAGTATGGTCATTTCTCAGGATGTACAGAAATGGGCACCAGTCACTTTAGTAGATTTAAAAATAGCAAATAGTTTATTGCACATGCAATATAGGAAAGAGAATGAATTCTGAGTCGGGGTATCCCCAAAGTATATTGGATCCCAAGAGCTAGGCCATAATCCTTTGTAAGTCTTTTTCTAAAGTATCTCATGGTTCCCTTCAAAATCAGAGACTCAGAGTTCAGTGCTGGCTGGACTCCTTGGAATTTGAGGTTCTAGTGGTACTAGGAAGGGTCCTGTGTATGACTTCTGACTCAACCAGTCACTCCATTTGTGGAGATAGTTGCAGCTTATTTCCTCTAGGCCTTGTACTATTTTGCCCTTCGGAGTACCTTTCAGGAGGGAAGATCCCTGCATCTTTCCATGTGCTCAAGACTCAAGGCCTAAGTGAGAGTGAATATCTAAGATGGCATACTCATACCAAAAGTAGGAGGCAAGAGACAGAACAGGAAGTATCTCATATATTTAATAGTTTTCCCAGAATGCATCAGCAGGTTCCCCAGGCTCAGTGATTGGCCAGGCTACTAAACACCCATAACATTGAATGCTACCTCTCTAGTACCCCTGGCTGCAGCAAAGTCAAACAACATGTGGCAAATATAAATACACCATGAGCTCAGAGAATCACTCCTGTTGAGGTACATTTAGGCTGACCATGGCTCACTGCTGGATACAGCATTCACAAAAATAAAATTAAACAATATGCATTTATCAAAAATACTACATCTCTATATCTACTTCATTCTAGCATAAAATGATGTAAGTGTACCTACAGTCATATTTATACATGTCATCGTCTCCCTCCTGCCAAAATTTGACAATAAATTGCTAAAAACCTATAACCAGGACCAGCTCCCTTCAGTCACAAAAGTCTGCTTTTTCTGGTAACTTTATGGCTACAACCATGGATTTATATTTCCACATATTTGTTCCCAAGTTTAAGTAACAAGCAGCCAGGGGGAAGAGGTAAATCTGACTTTTTAAAAAGATACACAGCCATTAAAATTCTAAGTTTAGTATTTACTAAATAGAGGCCTTAAATGAAATAGAAGTCCTTATATTGGGAGTTTGTGATATCAAGAAAATTAATAAAATAAAAAGCAATAACCCAGGAGTTTTCCAAATGAAGCAGGCACATAAAGTCTGCAATACCTAGCATAGCATTCCTGTACTGCACTTGTTACTGAACACGCCTTACAGATGTATGTATTTAATGTTCTTTTCAGACAGTGCACATGCCTGATGACAGCTGTGTATGAATGAACCATAACAGAGAGGAAGAGATAGCAAGGAGGAGAGAGATGCTTGGGATAAGGTGAAGATGGAACTGCCTGGCAATAATAAATGCAATGAAGAGATCAAGCTCTCTCACCATACAAATTGCAGCACAATGACTTCCTCAGGGCCACACATCAGCAAAAATGGAGTATTGCAATTTAAAACTGAGTTGGCTATAAATGCTTATATTAATGTCTGCAGATGTTGCACAATAAGTAAATGCAATAGCACATTACTACATCATATGGTAGTATCTACTGTCTCTGTTTTACAAAATTCAGTGTTTCATAATCTGGTATTAGTTGACCACAAGAGAAATATTCAAACTATATGCCAAAATGTCAGATAATGTCAGATTAAATATAATATGGCTTAATCTGTCAGAAGAGCTGACCCATACATGGGTACCTGGGTCTATCTTGGTCTTCCTGACTTTGTGTAGGCCAGCTGTTCACTTTAAAAATCCTAGGCATTTGTCACTGGGGCAGAAATACAACACTCACATAGGGCCATTGAGCAGAATTACTTATAGATTATTGCTCAGGATTGTAAACTTGCAAGCACTGCTTGTCACTGGTGCAGAATGAAGGTTTCCTAGTTGTGGCCTTAGTCCATCAATTCATTAGGTACAAAGGGAATCCTTAAAAATATAAGTCAAGCACACATAATGGTGGCCTCCATTGTATATGCATTATCATATGCCTATACTACCAAGAGCTATTTTGTGTGCTTGAACCATATTTGTTATAGCATGGCCAATCAAGTCCATTCAACAAAGTGATACCACATGTCTACCACTAAACCAGCAACAACAGCTCTATATTGAGAATCAACAAGCCAAAGATTATTTCAGAACTCTAAACATCCGCCTTCACTCTAAAGCCCCGTACACATGGGACGACGATCGCATACAACAGGTCGTACTAACGACCGTTGTATGTGATATCGATCGTTCGCATGCACGATTTGAACAGTCGAACATACGACGGTCGTACAAGGGAGTTGTATGAACAGACTAGAAAACTTGGTTGTACCAACACGCTCTCATACGACCGTTGTATCGTGTGTACAGAGCAGTTGGTACAACAAAGTTGTATTGTGCAAAACACGCATGCTCAGAAGTCAGGAATGGCTGGATGCTAATTATATGCACCTGAACGTTCTTTCTTTGGTCGTACGATCGTGTAGTGCAGTCAGTATGCTACATACAACAGCCAACATACGATTTCACACGATCGTACGTGTGATCGTCGTCCCGTGTGTACAAGTCACATGTCTATTGTTGTAATATTTTAGGAGTTATGCAGGTCCATTGCAATTTGTTTCACAACAAATTCAAGTTTACAGTGAAAGTTATTTTTTGCACAGATATGTCAAATGCCAATACAAATGACTACAGTCAAAACTAATATATACAGTAATACCAACAGCTCTTCTTGTTACATGGTCTAAAGGGACATCTGATCAGGATTCTGCTTTAAAGTGGCAACCTATATGATCTAAAAGAATATACGTCTTGGGAAACCACACATTATTGGTATCAATATTTTTTAAACCCACTTGGTTAATATAGAACTAGGAATAGTTAGATCTTAGGTCAGGTTTTTATTGCTGTCTGTAACCTTTTTTAGCCCTGTGAAACCAGAAGAACATTTGAGAAGGAGCCTCCAGGACAGGAAGGCACATATAACAAAT
The DNA here is from genome assembly GCA_018402905.1 of Glandirana rugosa. Taxonomy (NCBI): domain Eukaryota; kingdom Metazoa; phylum Chordata; class Amphibia; order Anura; family Ranidae; genus Glandirana; species Glandirana rugosa. The sequence goes on along the minus strand of BLSH010385270.1, from coordinate 451,934 downwards.
ATCTCACAAGGGTTCTCACTGTACCTCACTCTACGAAAAATGAATTTTATTAGTGTTTTTGTCTCCACTGGAGAGAGTTCTCCATAATAGTCCATCACCAGGATAGCAATGGAGGGAAAATATTTCCAAGTTAGGTACAGAGCAATACAAAAAACTGCAGGGAATCCGAAATACAAAAACTGCTGATTAGAATACCAGGAACAGCCTTTCAAATGTCAATTTGTCACAGAAATATGACCCCAGAAGATATCATTTCCATTAGAACACAGTAGAATGAATGCTATATACAGTATAATGAAAGAGGTCTTAAATTGAGATTTTACATTTTTTTTACAAATTAGTAAACTTTTCTTTATAAACTTCATCATGTAAATATGGGTCCTACGAAGTCTGACTTTTTATTAAACTAAGTAATTGCAAAAGTGAAATAGCCCACAGCCACCAATGAAAACTCATCTTCCAATTATCTGACCTCAACTGAAATGTGATTGTTTGCTCTGGGTTACTGCATGTTTTATGTCATCTATACTCTTTGCATTGCTTATTTCTATATGTCTGTAAATATAGCACACAAAGTAGACATACCCTTTAAATCTGGGTTCTATGGTATCACTGAAAAACTAACTAATTATAAAATGACTACTATAATATATATGATATATTATATTATATGATATATTCATTCATTATATATTCACTTCATATATATAATATATGAAGTAGTGTTTTCTTTATCTTTGCCATGTAGTAAAAATATCTCACATTTACAAAGAATATGAAAATGAAAAAAAAATATAATGGAAAAAAAAATATATATAATGTACAAATCAAACATACAACATTTTTTTATGTAACTCAAATATAATCTAGACAAATCTAATAGGTAAATAATCTAGTACATAAAGTATTACTGTCACATTAAAGCAGGATAAAAGTGTTACATTGCAGACTGGGTCAATGATAACATGTTTTTAATTTGTAAGCGCATGCCACCATTGCTGTGCAGCTAGCAATGGAAAATGAGTGGCATTGGCATCTATTATTTACATTTCAGACACCATGAAGGCTGCATAGAAGCTGCAATACAGAGTTAAAGATCTGAACACAGCTTTGTGTCTTGGTAATGCAGATAGCGCTGCGCAAACTGTTGAAGCGATATAAATCCTGTATAATAATAATAATAATAAAAATAATAGTTATTCAGCATAGCTACAACAAAAAAACTTGTTTAAATTATTTCTCTGTAATACTATTGTAGAGGCTAGCAGTCTTGCCAGAAGCATTGTACAATAGTAACTGGGTCAGACGTTACATTGTGAAAA
>BLSH010385270.1:421239-438948 GCA_018402905.1 Glandirana rugosa | reverse complement strand
AGGCTCCTACTCCACATCCACCCCCCTTCCCATTTTTTTATTTGATTTTAATTTATTTTCCCTATCCCCATTTATTTGTAGGGCACTTGCCCTAGTTTGAAGATGATTTTAGAACAGTTATATGGCTTCTACCGTTAATTAATACTTTTCAGTTTGAAGATGAACCACATTCATCTCCATTTTTGCATTTTTTATGTTTTTATTTTTTTTTAAATATTTAAAGTTATTCCCCATTTTTTTGTAGGGCACTTGCCCTACCCTTACCCCCATTTTACTTCCTTTTGCAGCCCTCTGGGGCTTTCCAGGACTTTCCTACAGCCATTTTTGTGCCTAAAAGTTCGGGTCCCCATTGATTTCAATGGGGTTCGTTGTCCGTGCGATCGTTCGGGTTCCGTCCGGACCCGGACTTTGTCCCGAAGTTCGGACGGACCAGCAGAACCCGAACGTCCAGGTGTTCGCTCAACTCTAATTACAATGTCTTTCTGCCTCCTTTCTATGTCCTCTGTGAGCTCCAAAACCTCTTCATTTCCCCCTCACTTTGTTTGTTTGAAACCAGCTGTGCACGTTAGCTGTGGTCATGTGCACCACTTTATGTGCATTACGCATCTCATAGTCCATAGACCATCTTGAGGGTGAGCAAGAAAGGTGGGCTACGTTCCTACATACAGTGAGATCACTGAGAACTAGCGTACTTGCATCTAATAGGAAGTCAGATCACAGCAGCAAAAAAAAAAAAAGGATTTGCGAATTTGGAGGAGGCTGAGAACAAGAAGAGACTTTTTTGAGTTAAGAATACATACTTGAATTATTTTCTTTTAAACCAGAGTTAGGCTCGCCATACATTGAGTGAATCTCTTTCCTGCAACCATGGGTTGCAATAATCGCAAGACAAACCGTCAGGCTGGTTATACCCAAGTTGATTGATCGATCAACTTGGTACATTCAGCCTGCCCATTAATGGTTCGAATCTCGAGATTCGAACTGTGTATGGTTGGCCTTAGTTGGCACTTTAAGCTCACTACAGACGTTACAATCTGATTGTATAATCTTCTTTAGATCCACCAGCAACTATGTAGTGCAGGGGTCTGCCTGATTGGATACAAATTGGTTAGATTAGGTAGGTCATCATATTACATAATTTTGATAAATCTAAAGTTGATTGTACAAAGCTTGTATGGTGTAAGCATGTCTAGTGCACCTTATGTATAAAAGAATTAACGTATGATGGACCATCAGTGACAGTATGTTGCATGATTTGGGAAGAAGGTAGTTAGGGTTCTCTTCTTAGATAGATGTCATCTTTCTAACTGACGGTTCCTGTGGGATTGGCTACTCAATTAGGCCTCATGCACAGAGGACTGTTTTGGACGTTTTTACAGCTGCTGTTTTTGGCTTCAGACGTTTGTCCTACAGTCAATAAACATCCCATCATGTTATCCTATGTGTCCGTGTACATATAGGCTGTTTTGGGCTGGGACGTGTTTGAGCTGTAAAAAAAAATCCAAGACCAGAGGGTTCTGACAGACGTTTTTCAGCTGTAAAACGCTGAAAAACGCTGAAAAAAAGCAGCTCACCAGCGTTTTTTGATGCTTTCGTTCCATTGAAAAAAAAAAAATGCTAAAAAACGCTACTGCTGAAAAACGCTGAAAAACACAGAAAAAGCCTCAAAAGGCTAGTGCAATAACGCTGAAAAACGTTTCTGTCTTTCTGTGGTCTGCAAAATACTGCCTCCTATTTCAAACAAGGTCTAGTTCTTTTATTTAAAGTCCCCCCTCTCCCCCCACCTCAAAGATAAAAATATATGTTATATGCGGCTATGCATGTTTATTTTTTTAAACATGTGCAAGTCTTATGTAAAATAAACACTTTTTTTTTTTAATTACAATTTTAAGGCCTCATTAACACGGACGTTTTTTGCTGCTGCGTTTTTTTAGCTTTTTTTTTACAGCTCTCCATGTTATTCAATGGCCCCATAAAAACACCAAGGTTTTTGAGCTGTAAATGGCGTTGGCGTTCTTAAGCTGTAAATCAAACGCAGGACCCTCGCGTTCCGAGGCTGTAATGCTATGGCGTTTTTGACGTTGAGCCGGCAAAACGCTCACTAACGCGCATTAACACCGTAGCGACTTTAACCGGTGTTTTTAGCGCCGGCGTTTTCAGGTTAACAAAACGCCTATTGACACAGACGCTCACTGACGCTCACTAACGCTCATTAAGGCTGATGCAAAACGCTGACGAAATTGTGTTTTTGACGCCAATTTTTGCCTGACGTCGGTCCGGACATTTTGCTATTACGTCCGTGTGTATGAGGCTTAAGGTCCCATTCACATCTGGCGTTTTGAGTTTTGCCACACAATAAATTGCCCTACAATTTATTGCGTGGCCAATTCACATCTGGCCTTTTGAGATCTTGGACATAACCACTGCAATTCTGCCTGTGATCCCAAATTGCACTGCAATAGTGGCAAAATGCGCCACGTCATTCATTTTTAATGGCATTTAAACGGGAAACAGTTTTGCCAAGCAATAAATCGCGCTACAATTTATTGCGTGGCCAATTCACATCTGGCCTTTTGAGATCTTGAGCATAACAACTGCAATTCTGCACTTGATCCCAAATTGCACTGCAATAGTGGCAAAACGCGCCATTCATTTTTAAAGGCACTTAAACGCGAAGCAGTTTTGCCACGCAAAATAAATCACGCAAAGCTTGTCGCCCAAAAGAAGCTCCTGCTCCTTTTTGGGAGATGAGCTCCACGTGATGCGGTTTGCTACTATTGCAGTGTGATTTATCGCTGCGAAACCGCCCCATGTTTAGGTTCCATGAATGAATGAATGGGTGGGTTTGCCCGAGATCCCAAAATGTGTGAACGGGGCCTTAAATATCATAATCAAAGTCCTCTCTGCATAGTAAAGGGTTTAAACGTATCCTGTCCTCAATGCCAATACTGCTGCCTGCAGGAGCTCCGCTGGCTCAGACATCTTAAGCATCTGATTCTGACATTTTAAAAAGCGACAATTATTCGAATGGCACATTTACCGTTAAAATACAGTAGACCAGAGAGAAAAGTATACTAAAAAAAAGTCATATAAATATTCACTGACCATATTGTGCAAAAAAATGAATGAAAGATTTGCAGCGAGAGTCATTTTTCATCTCTCTGCCTAGTCATGCAATCTCGGATCTTGCAGGCTTGATGTACAGGCAGAGCTGGTTGATCAGCAATGCTGAGCAGAGATCCTTTGCATGAGCATCACATTACCAATGCCTTGGGTGAGAGGACATTTTTAGATTTGTCTGTTTATTTACAGCATGGAGGGTGAATACTTATATGAATGTGCTTTCATTTTGACTGTGGATCCAGCCTCATGTAAGTTAAAGGAACATTCTAACTTTTGCATGCCTGCAGGATTTCTTGACTGGCTTTATGGATCGCCTGCTGTAGATTTTTAATCCACCACTTTTTAATTCTGTAGAATGCTGTGACTGTTCGTTCAAGTGATACTAAACACACACTGTTTCATATACATTGTACCTTCTCTTTCTGTATATGGATGATGGCACTGTAATTATTTCAATGAAAAAAAGAAAGCATCTAAGCAGTGGTGGCCCATAATGCAGGGCGCACGGGCGCTGCCTCCCCCCCATCCATGTGCCCCCAATCTAAATGCGGGGCACCGGACGCATGGAGTTCAATAGGGGTTTATTTTTTGAGAAGCACAAGAGACCCACACAGCCATCAGAGACCCCGCATAGCCACCAGAGTCCCCACACAGCCACCAGGGACCCTGCATAGCCACTAGAGACCCACACAGTAACCAGAGACCCCACACAGCCACCATAGACCCCACATAGCCACCAGTGACCCACTCAGCCACCAGAGACCAACATAGCTAACAGAGTCCCCGCATAGCCACCAGAGAACTCACATAGGCATCGGAGACCCCACACAACCCCCAGAGACCCCACACAGCAACCAGAGACCCCACACAGCCACCAGAGACCCCTCATAGCCACTTGAGAGTCTTGCCTATGGCAGCACAAAACCAAAATATGCCACTGCCTATGATACATCCATTATTTTGCGTTCTGATGTGCGCACTAAAACATGAAGGTGTCAATGTGGCCTGAATGTAGAATGAAAACGCCTATGCCCTGTATTTTGTATCGCTATGATCATAGACAGTGCCTATGCACTATGAAGAGTAACAGCATAGCTCGTCACCATCCTGCTAGCTTCTTTCTGTGCTGAAGTTCTTGGTGGATAAATTCACTAAAACTGGAGAATGCAAAATCTGGTGCAGCTCTGCATAGGAACCAATCAGCTGCCAGGTTTTATTGTCAAAGCTTAAATTAACAAGCTGAAGTTAGAAGCTGATTGGTTACCATGCACAGCTGCACCCCCCTTCTCCCCCCGTGTTTAATGTACAGATAACTAATCAATGAGGAGTCTACTAAACAGTGTACCTACTCTCAGATATAAATTACAGTAATAATTCTAAATGTGCATACACTGAAGATACATTACTGGTAATTTGTCACTTAATTTCCAATCATAAGACTGATCATGTAGTTTGGGCTTAAAAGGCAGCATAGCACTGGATGATTTTGTAACTATCTTGAAGTATAGTGACTCTTATGTTAGAGCTGCACTTCAAAGGTCCCTTCACATATGTAGGTCTGGCTGCCCCAAATTACTCATCCTTGACAGCATGCAGCCCTATCTGTAAAAGATATGCCTTTCCAGAATGACATCCATATCTGACAAGTATGGACCCTCTCGACTGGTAGAATAAATATTTATTTATTTACGTATTACAGGTACTTACATAGCGCCATCATTTTACGCAGTGCTTTACATACTGTACATATTATACATTCTCTGTCAGTCCTTGCCCTCAAGGAACTTACAATCCAAGGATCTTAACTCACATTCATACATACACATACTAGGGCCAAATTAGACAGGAACCAATTAACCTGCCAGCATGTCTTGAAGTGTGGGAGGAAACCGGAGTACCCGGAGGAAACCCACATAGGAACAGGAAGAACATGCAAACTCCAGGCAGGCAGTGTCGTGGTTGGGTTTTGAACCGATGACCTTAAATAATTTGAGAACTATATACAAGCACTTATTTGACCCTCTAATAAGACCCCTTTCACACTGCAGCGTGGCTAAAACAGAGCTAAATTGGCGGTCTTTTTTGCTTTAGCGGCGCTTTTGTCCCAGTTTTCAGGCACTAGCAGGCCAGGTTTTGGGTAAAAAAAAATAAAAAAGACCCATTTTGCGCTGGTTCTGAAGCTCTTTTCAGGCACTAAGGAAGCGATGCCCATTCATTTCAATGGGCAGGAGTGTTTTTGAAGCGCTATTTGTAGCACTTCAAACCCACCCCAAAGATGCTGATTGCAGGACTTTTTGTAACATCCCGCAAGCACACCGATCCGATGTGAAAAGACCCATTGAAATCAATGAGAGGTGGATTTCAGGTGCTTTTCAGAGGCTATTTCTAGAGCTAAAAAGCCTGAAAACCCCCTCAGTGTAAAATGGGTTTAAGATCTCACATCCTGGCCATTGGTGATTTAAAATATACTTAAAGCCAAAGCTTTATTTGTAGCGTTTAAGGTTCTAAGGTCTAACGAATTTAAAGTTCCTATCTCAAATATACACACGCTAGGGACAATTTGGACTGCTACACTGTCAGCATGGGGCATCACAGCTGATACATGCAGCAAGATGTGGAGGGTGGCCGGGATATTTGGAGTTCCTTTTTTTGTGAACTTACCCTTCAAGGGAAGTGAATGTACAATATGTAGCACACTCACATGAAATGCCTTTATAAAGTGCTTTATAAATCCATGCAATGCAAGAAAAAAGTAAAATTTAAGCCCTCATTCACATCTGAGAAATTTGAAGCACATTTCCAAAAGCTCTTCAACGTTCAACACCAAATTTCCATGTTATTCTATTGTGCCTGTCGCTTAATGCTCAGAAAATATACAGGAGCTTCTTTGTGGCGTGATCACGTGTATGATAACACTGATGAATAACAAAAGGAGTTAAAATTACATCACCTAATGACTATACATATATATATATATATATATATATATATATATATATATATATAAGAAAATAAAGATTATTATATTATTATATAAATTATATTTTTATTATAATTTTTATATTTTAAATTATATAGCTATTCAACTCCACCTAAAGTACCAATCACAATATTGGCATAATACATATATTACAATACAATTACCACCTAAAGTACCAATCACAATATTGGCATAATACATATATTACAATACAATTACCAACTGCAAAGAAGGTGGAAGCACCATTCAGATGCCTCCCCCCACCCAATTAATATTTGGGATCAGTAGTAAGACTGGGTGTCGGGTGCAGTGGTTATGGATGGGGGCACATGAAATACAATGTTGTGTGTTCTTCTACATTAGTGAAGTCCTAATGTATTCTGCCTATTCAGGAATCCAGTGGACAGTCCCCCTGCAGCTACTTTCCTAAACTGGACATGTTTTGTTAGGAGGGGTTGTGTAGGGAGGAATAGCATTGGAGGAGGGGTGGCAGCAAGAGGCAAAGCTGCAAAAAAAAAAAAAAAGAGAGAAACCTTACACCACTAGCCAAGAGCCGCCTTATGCTGGAGGCAAAACGAGCTCCCTGGCTTTCTAATTTGGTTACCAACAGGACCCCTACTACTCAATGATGCCTCTGAGAATTGCAGGACAATAGGCCAAATTGAAGCTCTGTTTTAGGAGAGAGCGTTGTAGGAGGGGCTGCAGACCATTTGGGGGAGTAGTTCAATGAACGATGCACCAGGCACTGCATAATGACTCCAAATGTTTGCTGGATCACATAGAACAGCAATCCATGGGAAAACAGGATTTTTTTTTTCTGAAAAGTCAATCAGAATTTTCACCAAAAGCAATGCTGTATGCCCGGATTCCATATGCATTACTTGCCTGTCCACTTTAAATTTCACTAAAATACCTGAGCTATCTATTCTCAACATTGCATAATATGAACACAAAACACAACTGAATTTGTTAAGTTCTTAATGTTCAGCTTAATGGAAATAGAAATCCTATGCTAAAGCACAATGTATCATAAACCATCATCTTTTTTTCATACAATTCTTATTTTCAACATTTTTTTATACTTTGCTTTATCTTGACACTTATTTTCACAATTTTTTATCCTTTGGGTGGGTGATCACCTGCGCCCTCTTTGCAGCCACTTCCTGTATACATGCATACAACTTTAGCTGTATGGCACCTAAAGTGCATGCATGTAGACACAAAGCGGATGCAAAGAGTCTGCAGGAGATCAGTAGCGTCAAGTTCAGCAGTGCCAAGATTTGACAAAGGATAAAAAATGCTGAAAATACAATTTGCTGGTCACAACAGTGGGCCATGGCTGAATTATGTGTATTGAAATAGCCATTTGTAGTCTCCATAGGAAACCCATGTAACAGGGTGACAAGGCAGAATCACAGACAGAAAACAAAGACAGAAGGTTGTCACCCTATAACAGGAAGTAGAACCTTCATGGTTGAGTCAACAGGTATTATTTCAATGACCACTGCAAATTTACAAGTATTAAAATGATTTTTGAAACAAAATAAACACGTCAGGGCATATAAAATGTTAGTGATCTGGTTTACATATACTTTAATGCTATTATTAAATTAGACATTATTAACATATATATATATATATGTGTGTTTACAGTATATATACACAGTAAATATGCATGATGGAGAAGAGGAAATCTTTCTTTCTTTCGATATGTAATGCAAAGAGGATACAATATTACATAGGGCATTCCTAACTTTCTGAGATGAGAAAGAGGAAATCTTTCTTTCTTTTTTTTTCTTTCTTTCTTTCTTTCTTTCTTTCTTTCTTTCTTTCTTTCTTTCTTTCCCTCTCTCTCTCTCTTTCTTTCTTTCTTTTTTTCTTTCTTTCTTTCTTTCTTTCTTTCTTTCTTTCTTTCTTTCTTTCTTTCTTTCTTTCTTTCTTTCTTTCTTTCTTTCTTTCTCACTCTGTTTCTCTCTCTCTCTTTTTTTATCACTTTTTCTTTCTCTCATTCCCTTTGCCTTTCTCTTTTTCTTTCTCTCCCTCTCTTTCTCTCTCTCTTTCTTTCTTTCTCTCTCTTTTTCTCTTTCTTTTTCCTTCTCTCTCGTTCTTTCTTCCTCTCTTTCCATCTCTCTTTTTCTTTCTCTTTCTCTCTCTCTTGTTCTTTCTTTCTTTCTTTCTTTCTTTCTCTCGCTCTCTTTCTTTCTTTCTTTCTTTATTTCTCTCTTTCCATCTCTCTTTTTCTTTCTCTTTCTCTCTCTCGTTCTTTCTCTCTCTCTCTTTCTTTCTTTCTTTCTTTCTTTCTTTCTTTCTTTCTTTCTTTCTTTCTTTCTTTCTTTCTCTCTTTCCATCTCTCTTTTTCTTTCTCTCTCTCTCGTTCTTTCTTTCTTTCTTTCTTTCTTTCTTTCTTTCTTTCTTTCTTTCTTTCTTTCTTTCTTTCTTTCTTTCTTTCTTTCTCTCTCTTGTTCCCTCTCTCTTTCTCTCTCTCTTTTTCTTTATCTCTCTCTTTCTCTCTCTCTTTCTTTCTCTTTCTCTCTCTTTTTCCTTCTCTCACTCTCTCTCTCTCGTTCGTTCTTTCTTTCTTTCCCTCTCTCTTTCTTTCTTTTTCTCTCTCTCATTCCCTCTCTCTTTCTCTTTTTCTCTCTCTCATTCCTTCTTTCTTTCTCTCTCATTCCCTCTCTCTTTCTTTCTCTCTTTTTCTTTATCTCTCTTTCTTTCTTTCTTTCTCTTTCTCTCTCTTTTCTCTCTCTTTTTTCTTCTCTCTCTCGTTCGTTCTTTATTTCCCTCTCTCTTTCTTTTTCTTTCTTCTCTCATTCCCTCTGCCTTTCTCTTTTTCTTTCTCTCCCTCTCTTTCTCTCTGTCTTTCTTTCTTTCTCTCTCTTTTTCTCTTTCTTTTTCCTTCTCTCTCTCTCTCTCGTTCTTTCTTTCTTTCTTTCTTTCTCTCTTTCCATCTCTCTTTTTCTTTCTCTTTCTCTCTCTCTTGTTCTTTCTTTCTCTCGCTCTCTTTCTTTCTTTCTTTCTTTATTTCTCTCTTTCCATCTCTCTTTTTCTTTCTCTTTCTCTCTCGTTCTTTCTTTCTCTCTCTCTTTCTTTCTTTCTTTCTTTCTTTCTTTCTTTCTTTCTTTCTTTCTTTCTTTCTTTCTTTCTTTCTTTCTTTCTTTCTCTCTTTCCATCTCTCTTTTTCTTTCTCTCTCTCTCGTTCTTTCTTTCTCTCTCTCTTTCTTTCTTTCTTTCTTTCTTTCTTTCTTTCTTTCTTTCTTTCTTTCTTTCTTTCTTTCTCTTGTTCCCTCTCTCTTTCTCTCTCTTTTTCTTTATCTCTCTCTTTCTCTCTCTCTTTCTTTCTCTTTCTCTCTCTTTTTTCTTCTCTCACTCTCTCTCTCTCGTTCGTTCTTTCTTTCTTTCCCTCTCTCTTTCTTTCTTTTTCTCTCTCTCATTCCCTCTCTCTTTCTCTTTTTCTCTCTCTCATTCCTTCTTTCTTTCTCTCTCATTCCCTCTCTCTTTCTTTCTCTCTTTTTCTTTATCTCTCTTTCTTTCTTTCTTTCTTTCTCTTTCTCTCTCTTTTCTCTCTCTTTTTTCTTCTCTCTCTCGTTCGTTCTTTATTTCCCTCTCTCTTTCTTTTTCTTTCTTTCTTTCTTTCTTTCTTTCTTTCTTTCTTTCTTTCTTTCTTTCTCTTTCTTTCTTTCTCTCTTTTTTTTCTTTCTATTTTTCTTTCTTTCTTTCTCTTTTTTTTTCTTTCTTTCTTTCCATACACTGTCAACAACGTCTTGGCAAATGTTGTTCGAAAGTATGTAAAAATTTTGTTTTCTTTAACTGTTGATTGAATGAAATTTCCCAAACGTATACCACATTCACTATTTGAATTTAATTTGAGAAAAATTGTCCATACTGCTTAGATTCTTTTTATTGTCGATTCAACCTCATTGACTATTAGAAAATCAAACAAGTCTTCTGAAATCATTTTTGTTTTCCAAACGAGATTGTACCCGTGTGGTCTCTATAATCTGCCCCTTTTAGGTCCTAGGCTCTTCTCCTCACTTCCTGCTTTACCTGGCCTCATGGGAGGTGCGACTCCTCATTTCCCAGGAGTCAGTGGGCTTCCCTGTACTGTAAAATCGTGTAATTTCCAGACAGGAAATTACGCGATTTAAGGCAGACCGAGATCGAGGGGTGCATGATGGTTACCCACCATGCACTTCTTTTAGGAAGAGATGCCAGGAGACTACGGATGGGCTTCAGATGCCCTCACCTAAAATGGAAAAGTCCAGCAGTGAGAGAAATAAAATCGTGAGTAAAAAATACAAGTAATTACTAGGCAGTTTGAAAGTAAGGGAACAAAATGTTATATCTATTTAGTATTAAAAGAGTGGATGCCAAATAAAAAAATTCTGGGTGGAACTCCGCTTTAAGGGGGCACAGGCATTGTGCTATGACGTGTGATCACTTCCTGTGTGCTGCAATAAATGCTACATGTCTATATTTTGCTGCAGCTCACTGAGCTGTACTTGTAGGCTGTGTTGCAGTGCGAACGGAGTACATAGAAAACAATTGTTCTCTATGTGCCTTAGTGGTGACTGGTTCCATACAAATAAGCTTTGACTAATATAACCATTATTAACAAAAGTAGAAAGAAAAGTGTGGGTGTGGACCCTGGTAACCAATCAGATGTCATGTTGACTGGCTGATTAAAGATAATAGAATTTACTTTCTAGTCTCAGCTATTCTGGTCCTCATATTCTTTTTACAGTACTGTATAATGTAGATTATGCTGCAAATACAAATATTTTTTAAATAGGGCAGATTTGAGTGTAGCTTGGAAATTAAGGTAATGTGTGCAAAATTTGAGCATTCATGAGAGTTCAAACCAAAGAAAAATAAACAATGTCCATTGATGAACATTCCTATTGTCCAGTATAAATAAATAGTTTGAATTTTACAGTTCACAAATCAGTGCTTTTGAATGGAGAACGATTTGGGACAGAAGTTGTTTCTGAAATTTCTAAGATCTGAGATCTTTGCTGCAGACTGGCAATTGCTGCAATTATGCTTTTTTTATTTTTATTTTATTTCAGGTACTTATATAGTGCCATCAATTTACGCAGCGCTTTACATATATATTGTACATATACATCGGCCTCTGCCCTCAAGGAGCTTACAATCTAAGATCCCTAACTCACATTCATACATATACTAGGGCCAAATTAGACAGGATCCAATGAACCTACCAGCGTGTCTTTGGAGTGTGGGAGGAAACCGGAGTACCCGGATGAAACCCACGCATGCACAGGGAGAACATGCAAACTCCAGGCATATTTGCCTTACAAGGTATGTAGTTAAAACTGAGGTTTAGTTATGGCAATAGTTACATGGGTCCAATCATTGTAAGTATCATTGTAAGTATGTATGTGCCATACCTTGCTGATCCATGTGGAAGCTAGAAATCACTGCAGTAGGCACCACTACTATAGTGATTGTGGCTGTGAATGAATGCAAATTGTTCTCTGATTGGATGCGGTGTAGCACTTGATGTCCCCGCTCCACCTCTCCATCTCATCCAATCAAACAATACTTTGCATTCATTCAGAAAATGCAAAGCATTCTGTGAATAGCACTCATGCTGAGCAAGTGACCTTCTGTGCTTGGTAAGCAGCAGGACAGCCTCTCAGTCTAGGACCGAAAAGCAAGCAGAGATAGCTGTAATAGTGGTGCCTACTTCTGTGATTTCCAGCTTCTACAGGGATTGTTAGGGTATGCCACAGACATACCTACATTGGTCCAAGCTGGTTCAATGTAATTATGTTAAAATAGCCATAACAAAACTTCAGCTTTAACCTGGAGGAAATATTTTTTCAACAAAATTGAATACCGTATATACTCGAGTATAAGCCGTCTCGAATATAAGCCGAGGCACCTAATTTTACCACAAAAAACTGGGAAAAGTTATTGACCCGAGTATAAGCCTAGGGTGGCAAATGCAGCAGCCAGAACACAGGAATTGTAGCCAGAACACAGGGACAGGGAGCCAGAACTCAGGGATTGTAGCCAGGACACAGAGACTGTAGCCAGAACACAGGTATTGTAGCCAGGACACAGGGATTTTATCCAGGACACAGAGACTGTAGCCAGAACACAGGTATTGTAGCCAGGACACAGGGATTTTAGCCAGGACACAGACTGTAGCCAGAACACAGGTATTGTAGCCAGGACACAGGGATTTTATCCAGGACACAGAGACTGTTGCCAGAACACAGGTATTGTAGCCAGGGCACAGGGATTTTAGCCAGGACACAGACTGTAGCCAGAACACAGGTATTGTAGCCAGGACACAGGGATTTTAGCCAGGACACCGACTGTAGCCAGAACACATAAGGGATGAGTAAGGTCGTTTCACATTAAACAGAGCTGTGCTGCTTCTAAGAGCCGTTCTGTGCTTGTAACTGTGACTAATCACATTGGAATGTAGAGAATGCTGAGAGAGAGCTGCAGCTCTTCACGGAGATCAGGAGGTGGGCGGGACTGAACAGCTAACATCAGCTTGTCCCGCCCACCTGCCGACATCAAGCTGAGAATCTGACACCTCTCTCAGCATTCTCTACATTCCAATGTGTTTAATCACACTTACAAAGCACAGAACGGCTCTTAGAAGCAGCACGGCTCTGTTTAATGTGAATCTACTCATCACCCACAGACACTGACTCAAGTATAAGCCGAGGGGGGTCTTTTTCAGCACAAAAAATGTGCTGAAAAACTCGGCTTATACTCGAGTATATACGGTATTCCTTGACCAGTGATACAATATATTGGCCACAGGAAATCTTTAATGATAAATATAAGGGCAGCCTTTGCCAATTATCTAAAAAAGCTCCATGGATATCCTGCTGATCCTCTGGTTTCAGTGAGTTACATGGAATATACTTTATATGCAAATCAGGAGTTCTTACCTGCTACATACTGTTTCACGTCTGTAACTGTAGAAAGCCAGAGACAGCCAGGAAGCTAGCATTTTGAGAAGGAGTTCATCAATGGAAGCCTTACTCCTTTGTATTTCGCCCATTACAGGTCACCTTAAAAGAGAAACTTGAGGTTGTTAAAAAAAACAAACACACATACCCAACTCCATACTGCAGCTGTCCCCAGCTGGTCCTAAGCCTGAGAACTGAGCGATCACATGACCTTTGATCACTCAGTTTTTGGCCAGCTCTAAACATTGAGTTGTGACTGTCAGTCACCACTCTCTGCTTTGCTCATCCAGTGCTCACTGGAGCTCCAGGATTGGGAGGGGATGGGCTCAGATAACTTCCGGCTCAGCTGATAGACTGAGCCAGCTGCCAATCAGGTATCTGGGTGGATCCTAACAATATATTGTTGGGATCCTTCTAGAGCCTGGAGCAGCTCTGTGGGTCACAGGTGAGCACTTCTGTGACCCAGATAAGAAGTATGGTCAAAAAAAGCTTTGACCATACCTTTCTTTTAAATCTGCAATTTAATTTGCTTATATTTTGCCTTTTCTAGTTCCTTATTCCCCCTCATCAACATGCTAAGAAAACCTTTCTGTTTTCATTATATACCTTATTTTAGGGCCATTGATATCATCACTGGGTCTCTGTGCTTCTTTATGCAATTGAGGGCAGAACATGGTTGGTGGGATGGTCTGGTGGAATGTTGTGCTTCCTGAACACATCACAGAGCACTGCGTCAGCACTCCTTTCAAGAGTCCTCGGCCCTAATGCCAGCAGTGGGCTGGCTCTTGGTAGGATCTCAAAATGCCTTGACGGGTGGATGTCAGTCTGGAGGCATGGATGTTCCTAGGTAGACTATATTTGTACGCAGACTGCCCCAGGTAACACCCCCATGTGATTATGAGCCTCTGTGATTGAAAGAAATTAAATCCAATTAATAAAAAGGGGGACAGTAGGACTAGGAAGGAAAGAACTTGATAATGCTGGATGTCCTTCGGATAGTGCCTGCTTGGGTTTCCTCCCACACTCCAAAGACATTCTGGTAGGCTAATCACGGGCAGCACAGTGGCTAAGTGGTTAGCACTTCTGCTTGGGAGCAATAGGGTCATCAAGTTGAATCCCCACCACGGCACTACCTGCCTAGAGTTTGCATGTTCTTTCTGTGACTGCATGGGTTTCCTCTAGGTACTCCGGTTTCCTCCCACACTCCAAAGGCATGCTGGTAGATTAATTTGCTCCTGTTTAAATTGGTCCTAATATGTGTATGTATGAATGTGAATTAGGTACTTTAGATTGTAGGCTGTGTATGTATATGTAAAGGTCTGTGTAAATTGGTTGCTATACACAGCTGCACCAGATTCTGTGTGCACCAGTTTTAGTAAATCCCCCCCCCCCCCCCAATAGG
This sequence comes from Glandirana rugosa, assembly GCA_018402905.1. Taxonomy (NCBI): domain Eukaryota; kingdom Metazoa; phylum Chordata; class Amphibia; order Anura; family Ranidae; genus Glandirana; species Glandirana rugosa. Next base: position 424,487 of record BLSH010385270.1, on the reverse strand, counting down.
ATGACAGAGAAGTCGTATTAAAATGAACATTTGACAATTAAAACAGAAAGTAGTATTAAATCACACAACACATTTTTACAGTTACAACCAGATGTTTCAGAGATGCAGTGAAACGACTTTTCACAGCGAATGTAAACTACAGCTGTGGATATACTAGAGGTGGTAAATATCAGGACTGACAAGCAGGCACTTAGAGGAACCGGCATATAGATATACCGTACATGGATTCCAAGTGCCCGGGGAGCCCCAAAACTGCTCATTTCAACTATATAAATCTAAATTTCAGATCAGAAAGTCAATTTCTAGCATGATCATACCTGCTATCAAACGTTCCAAATGTAACTGATTGCTCAACAGTCTACATCCTTATAACATACAGGTGGTGACATCTAGAATGTCTAGTACTCTAGATTTATGTCTAGTACCAGTCAAACCAGTTTCATCAATAACGTAATGCAAGGGTGAGAAAAAAAAAATCGGAATTAAACACGACAGTGGTAAAAATTGTAGCACTGGTTTTCAAGTCATGCAGACTATGATAAACTGGTGCCAAATGTTTCAGATTACACCTCTGGCCCGAGAGACTCATGAAGCAGAATGGAAATGGGAGCTGGCTCAGTCTACTTTCCAATACTATCACCATAGTTGACTCTCTTGTAAGCCAACCTCATGCAAAGTAATATGTAAATTGTTTTGGAAACAGGAAAATCAGCAAATATTTGTAATGCCACTAAATAGAGTAAAATCATGCAGATTTGCCAAATATGCAGAGAATCAAACAATTAATTAATCATGATTGCTCAGATTCCTGAATTGCAAAACTCTTTGCAGATCAGATCAAACATGTATGGATATATTCAAGTGAAATTGATAAATTGACGATTCTCCTGATTCAGTAAACACAGTGGATTAAGGTCCAATATTTCCATGTGCATATTGTGTTTATAACTCGTTTTTGGGATGGTGGTTTCCTACGTACTTACATATGTTAATATTTAACATGCCAAGATCTGTTGTTTCAATGTGTATTTTCTGTCTGTTTTCTCTAAAGATTAGAAGAAAGTTAGGAAAACAGAAGGCCTTCTTTAACTTTATAGTAAAAGCACTTGATGACACATATGAACGCATATTATCATTCTCTACCATTCATTTGTTCAGTCCATCTTTCTATTGTATTGTAAAGGATAGGTATACATCCACTGCAGTGATCCTTTTCTGCCCCTTTTCTCTCCTCCAGCACCTTCAGTATAGATTTCACTAACCTGCAACCCCATTGTTCTGAATTCTTCACTGGGTGGCTTGCAAATCGCACCCCCCCCCCCCTCAATCATACAGCCTCTGGCCAAAATATTCAAAGCTGCACCCATGTGTGACCACCAAGGCCTTCAGTCACCTCCAGGAAAGCCTGTCCGTAGTTCAAAAGATGGGCTTTCTGTTGCAGTGCATGGAGGCCATAGCACATACACATGGGCCAGTATTTGAAGATTTTGGGCAGAGGCCTTGCCATGATGGACAGACAGCACAATGAAGATTTTGGGGGATCAGGGTTGTGGGTCAGTTTAGGCTACTTTGAAAGTGCAGGAGTGTGGGAGGGAGAGGGGGTAGAAAAGGATAATCACATTAAAAATCATTTATCCTTTAAGTGTGGTGAATGTGAAGAAGAGAGACCCTTAAGGGCTGTAGACACACAGGCCGAATATCGGGCAGCATCGGCCTGTTCAATAGAACATTTGGCCTGTGTGTACAGCAGCCGTCTAACAGAAGCCGGCCGTTCGAAGGAGCCTGATCAAAAAAGGTCTGCAGATCTGCATCTGATCAGCGCTCTCAGCCAATGGCAGATGGGCCATCTCTCTTTCAGAACACAATAGCTCAGTGGGGGAGATCGCTGTACTAACATCGGATAGTTAGCACAGCCGATCCTCTCAAGCTCTTCAGTTTTTTTTTTCGTTCAGCCAGCTGGGTTGAAAAAAAAAAAATGAATAGTGTGTAATAGGCTTTACACTTCTCTGGATTAAATATGTTTCCTAGGCAAAGCAAATTTTAGGAACTTTGTTTGTATAAGACATTATGTGGAAAATCAAAATGCACACTTACTGAACCCAAAAAATCAAATTACACATTATAAAAAAACTACAAAAATGATTAAAGATAGCATATTTGGGGTATGTTCACCATTTTTCGCCATTATCTTATCTTTATTTATTTTTATTTTTCTAAATACTTTTTTCTAAACTGGAAAGTTGGGCAACCCTACACCCAGGGGCGTAACGATAGGGGTTGCAGGGGTTGCAATTGCAACCGGGCCCCATGGTCCAGGGGGCCCATGTGCCTCCCTTGTACACCTGAATAGGAGGGATGGCGGGGGTGGCATTTAGAGGACCCAATCTCCTCCATTTTCCTCTATCCAGTTTACTTGTCTTCTGCTGTTCCCAGGGCCCCTGTGTGCTTCCCTGGTCCCCCTGGGGCCTGCTGCAGAACTTGTGAAAGGGCCCCACTGCAGTACCATAATAAAGGGACCCACGATGGGAGTAAAGGGCCCCAGGATCAGTGGGAAGAGGGAAGGGCCCTGGCCAGGGGTCAGGGGGCCCTTCATAATTTCTTGCACTGGGGCCCTGAAGGTTCTAGTTACGCCTCTGCCTACACCACACCTTTTTATTGACCCAGAACTATGACGGCCTGCCTTACTGGCCAATAGGTAGGAGGTGGAGGACCAGCTCTTAACGGTACCAGGAAGTGTTGAAGTTTGCAAATTAGAGGGTCTTGAATTCCAGGGCACATTCTCTGCTTTAGAAACAATCCAAAGGTGCATTGCAGTGCTGCAGCCCAGTAATATTATAACTAGAGTTGAGCGAACCTCTGGAAGTTCGGGTTCTGCTGGTCCGTCCGAACTTCGGGACAAAGTCCGGGTCCGGACGGAACCCGAACGATCGCACGGACAACGGGTAAAAACACGGATTTTCAAGCCCAGGGATAACTAAAGTTACCCCAAGCAACAGGCACGCTAGCAAGCCCAAGGCAGGCCTGGGCCTGAAACAGGGCTTCAAGCCTGCCTGGTCGTCTTGGGCTTGAAGGTCTCCAAGCGAGTTGAGATCAATATTATAATGACCCGACGTCGTGACGTTACGTGGAAACCTAACAAAGATTTCGTCTCTTACACGGGACCTTAAGTTCTGGGAGATTAAACGTTTGAAGTTGTGAAGGACCATGGCAATTCTCGACCAGGAGGTGGAGGATGGATAACCGGTCAT
>BLSH010385270.1:404303-421229 GCA_018402905.1 Glandirana rugosa | reverse complement strand
CAAGTTCTAGCATGATCATACCTGCTATCAAACGTTCAAAATGTAACTGATTGCTCAACAGTCTACATCCTTATAGCATACAGGTGGTGACATCTAGAATTTCTAGTACTCTAGATTTATGTCTAGTACCAGTCAAACCAGTTTCATCAATAACGTAATGCAAGGGTGAGAAAAAAAAAATCGGAATTAAACACGACAGTGGTAAAAATTGTAGCACTGGTTTTCAAGTCATGCAGACTATGATAAACTGGTGCCAAATGTTTCAGATTACACCTCTGGCCCGAGAGACTCATGAAGCAGAATGGAAATGGGAGCTGGCTCAGTCTACTTTCCAATACTATCACCATAGTTGACTCTCTTGTAAGCCAACCTCATGCAAAGTAATATGTAAATTGTTTTGGAAACAGGAAAATCAGCAAATATTTGTAATGCCACTAAATAGAGTAAAAGCATGCAGATTTGCCAAATATGCAGAGAATCAAACAATTAATTAATCATGATTGCTCAGATTCCTGAATTGCAAAACTCTTTGCAGATCAGATCAAACATGTATGGATATATTCAAGTGAAATTGATAAATTGACGATTCTCCTGATTCAGTAAACACAGCGGTTTAAGGTCCAGTATTTCCATGTGCATATTGTGTTTATGACTCGTTTTTTGGGATGGTAGTTTCCTATGTACTTACATATGTTAATATTTAACATGCCAAGATTTGTTCTTTCAATGTGTATTTTCTGTCTGTTTTCTCTAAAGATTAGAAGAAAGTTAGGAAAACAGAAGGCCGTCTTTTACTTTATAAAAAGCACTTGATGACACATATGAATGCATATTATCATTCTCTACCATTCATTTGCTCAGTCCATCTTTCTTTATTGTATTGTAAAGGATAGGTATACATCCACTGCAGTGATCCTTTTCTGCCCCTTTCCTCTCCTCCAGCACCTTCAGTATAGATTTCACTAACCTGCAACCCCATTGTTCTGAATTCTTCACTGGGTGGCTTGCAAATCACACCCCCCCCCCCCCTCAATCATACAGCCTCTGGCCAAAATATTCAAAGCTGCACCCATGTGTGACCACCAAGGCCTTCAGTCACCTCCAGGAAAGCCTGTCCGTAGTTCGACAGATGGGCTTTATGTTGCAGTGCATGGAGGCCATAGCACATACACATGGGCCAGTATTTGAAGATTTTGGGCAGAGGCCTTGCCATGATGGACAGACAGCACAATGAAGATTTTGGGGGATCGGGGTTGTGGGTCAGTTTAGGCTACATTGAAAGTGCAGGAGTGTGGGAGGGAGAGGGGGTAGAAAAGGATAATCGCATTAAAAATCATTTATCCTTTAACTGTGGTGAATGTGAAGAAGAGATACCCTTAAGGGCTGTAGACACACAGGCCGAATATCGGGCAGCATCGGCCTATTCAATAGAACATTTGGCCTGTGTGTACAGCAGCCGTCTAACAGAAGCCGGCCGTTCGAAGGAGCCTGATCAAAAAAGGTCTGCAGATCTGCATCTGATCAGTGCTCTCAGCCAATGGCAGATGGGCCATCTCTCTTTCAGAACACAATAGCTCAGTGGGGGAGATTGCTGTACTAACATCAGATAGTTAGCACAGCGGATCCTCTCAAGCTCTTCAGTTTTTTTTTCGTTCAGCCCGCTGGGTTGAACAAAAAAAAAAAAACGAATAGCGTGTACTAGGCTTTACACTTCTCTGGATTAAATATGTTTCCTAGGCAAAGCAAATTATTTTAGGAACTTTGTTTGTATAAGACATTATGTGGAAAATCAAAATGTACACTTACTGAACCCAAAGAATCAAATTACACATTATAAAAAAACTCCAAAAATGATTAAAGATAGCATATTTGGGGTATGTTCACCATTTTTCGCCATTATCTTATCTTTATTTATTTTTCTTTTGCTAAATACTTTTTTCTAAACTGGAAAGCTGGACAACCCTATACCACACCTTTTTATTGACCCAGAACTATGACAGCCTGCCTTACTGGCCAATAGGAAGGAGGTGGAGGACCAGCTCTTAACAGTACCAGGAAGTGTTGAAGTTTGCAAATTAGAGGGTCTTGAATGTCAGGGCACATTGTCTGCTTTAGAAACGATCCAAAGGTGCATTGCAGTGCTGCAGCCCAGTAATATTATAACACTTTAAAGAGCAACTTTCACTCTCAATCAACTATGACTATTTGTAATCCTTATGCTGCTGGCATTCGTAAATACAGTATCTCACAAAAGTGAGTACACCCCTCACATGTTTGTAAATATTTTATTATACTTTTTCATGTGACAACACTGAAGAAATGACACTTTGCTACAATGTAAAGTAGTGAGTGCACAGCTTGTATAACAGTAAATTAGCTGTCCCCTCAAAATAACTAAACACACAGCCAATAATGTCTAAACCGCTAGCAACAAAAGTGAGTACACCCTTAAGTGAAAAATGTCCAAATTGGGCCCAAAGTGTCAATATTTTGTGTGGCCACCATTATTTTCCAGCACTGCCTTAACCCTCTTTGGCATGGAGTTCACCAGAGGTTCACAGGTTGCCACTGGAGTCATCTCCCACTCCTCCATGACGACATCACGGAGCTGGTGGATGTTAGAGACTTTGCCCTCCTCCACCTTCCATTTGAGGATGCCCCAAAGATGTTCAATAGGGTTGAGGTCTGGAGACATGCTTGACCAGTCCATCACCTTTAGCCTCAGCTTCTTTAGCAAGGCAGTGGTCGTCTTGGAGGTGTGTTTGGGGTTATTATCGTGTTGGAATAATGCCCCTGCAGCCCAGTCTCCAAAGGGAGGGGATAATACTCTGCTTCAGTATGTCACAGTGCATGTTGGCATTCATGGCTCCCTCAATGAACTGTAGCTCCCCAGTGCCGGCAGCACTCATGCAGCCCCAGACCATGACACTCCCACCACCATGCTTGACTGTAGGCAAGACATACTTGTCTTTGTACTCCTCATCTGGTTGCCGTCACACACGCTTGGCACCATTTGAACCAAATAAGTTTATCGTGGTCTCATCAGACCACAGGACATGGTTCCAGTAATCTTTGTCCTTAGTAGGGATGGGCGAACGGTTCAGCCCGAGCATAAGTTTGGGTCGAACTGTCGCTGTTCGGTCGTTCGGCGAATAGCCAAACAAATGGGTCGTTCGAGCGCATTGTGGCACTGAACAGTGCATTGCAAGCCCTGATTGGCTGAAGCAGTGAAAGCTTCAGCCATTCAGGGCACAGAGCACTGTCAGAGTCATGATTGGACACTGTCATCATGACTTTATCCAATCATGGGTCATTCCCGCCCCACAGTATAAAAGTATTCTTTCAATGGCAGCCATTTTCAGTGTGATTTCGGAGTGGAGAGAGATAGATCAGGGCTCTGTTCAGTGCTATTAGTTTGTTAGTGTGCTATAATGTGCTATTATGCTTCAATTGTCAGTGTAAAATATTAGTTTAGTGTCAGTCTAGGGATAGTGTGAGTGTAGTGAGGAGGACCATCATTCAGCTTTGCATAGCTGGCAGCTAGAGTAGGGACAGCTCAGATAGTTTAACTGTAGTGTAGTGAGTACGTGTCATTCATACATACATTAGTGTATATGTAGAGTAGGGACTGCTCAGATAGTTTCAGTGTAGTGTAGTGAGACTGTGTTACTAATCTTTACATTAGTGTATAGCTAGAGTAGGGACAGTTCAGATACCGTCAGTGTAGTGACGGTTGAACACCATCTATTTGATTGCGTTACTGCAAGTTTAACACCATTTACTTCTGTGTGCGTTACTCACAGTTTAATGCCATATAGTTTTGTGTGCGTTACTGCAAGTTTAATGCCATTTACTTCTGTGTGCGTTACTACAAGTTTAACGTCATTTACTTCTGTGTGTGTGCGTTACTGCCAGTTTAACGCCATATAGTTCTGTGTGTGTTGCTGCTAGTTTAACGCCATATAGTTTTGTGTGCGTTACTGCCAGTTTAACGCCATCTAGTTCTGCGCGTTACTGAAAGTTTAATGCCATTTACTTCTGTGTGCGTTACTGCCAGTTTAACGCCATATAGTTCTGTGTGCGTTACTCCAGTTTAACACCATATAGTTTTGTGTGCGTTACTGCCAGTTTAATGCCATCTAGTTTTGTGCGTTACTGCAAGTTTAACGCCTTTTAATTCTGTGTGCGTTACTGCAAGTTTAACGCCATTTACTTCTGTGTGCGTTACTGCCAGTTTAATGCCATATAGTTCTGTGTGCGTTACTGCCAGTTTAATGCCATAGAGTTTTGTGCGTTACTACAAGTTTAACGCCATTTACTTTTATGTGCGTTACTGCCAGTTTAGCGCCATATAGTTCTGTGTGCGTTACTGCCAGTTGAACGCCATATAGTTTTGTGTGCGTTACTGCCATTTTAACGTCATATAGTTTTGTGCGTTACTGCAAGTTTAATGCCATTTACTGGCAGTAACACACACAGAACTATATGACGTTAAACTGGCAGTAACGCACATAGAAGTAAATGGCGTTAAACTAGTAGTAACGCACAAAACTATATGGCATTAAACTGGCAGTAACGCACACAGCCAGTGCTTGGTTGGCTGAAATTCAGCGGGAATTCCACCTGCCCGTAAATTTTGTGACATGCCCACTAGGTGGAACTCGACTTGGGCAATACTGCAGTGGCTATACATGCAGCAGAGGGCTGTCAATGAGTACCTGTGCGAGTACGGCACGACGACAGGTCCAGGCCGCCTCAGCTTTTTTTCCCCACGCCAATGGCTGATCATTAAGGATGCATGCACTGTACTGTCACCATTTGAGGAGGCCACAAGGATGGTGAGCCATGACAGTGCATGCATTAGTGACACAATCCCTGTTGTGTTCCTACTGGAGCAGACTCTGCTTGGCATTATGGACAGGGAGCTGGAGGCAGAGCAGCAAGAGGAAGAGGAGGACTTCCTTTCCTCTCAAGGCCCACCTTTATCCAGACACCATCATTCCTATGTCACTGAACACACAGAAGGAGAGAGGAGAGGAGGATGAGGAGGAGGATTCTGGCACTTTCGTAGGCTTCGAAGAAGAGGAAGACATGTGTCAACATGTAAGCGATGGCCCAGGACCCTTGGAAGTAGTACATGGCTGGGAGGAAGAAGTTCCAGATGCTGTCATCCTGAGTGAACCTGAGGAGTCTGCTTCTCAAGCCTCGGCAAATTTGAGGCGTATGGGCAACCTCATGCTTCAAAGCCTGCGAAAGGACCCAAGAATACATGGCATAAAGGAGAATGATCATTACTGATTGGCAGCCCTCCTTGACCACCACTATAAGGGGAAGGTCTCAGAACTCATCCCGTCCCCACAGAGAGTGTAGAAGATAAAATCTCTTGAGGACACGTTAAAGAGGATTTTATTGAACGCTTTTCCCGACTCCAGTAGGTTACAGTGTCGTGGAAAACGTAGTTTGGAGTCTTCTGTTGGTCAAGAAAGGAGCGTTGGAGAAGGCGCCCGCCTAAGTGATGCATTTTGGAATTTTTGTTAGTCCTTGCTGCCCAGGGCTGTCAGCTTCCACATCCCATCGGCAGCATCTGCATCACATGGTGGACGATTACCTCGGGGCCAAAACAGAGATGGACAGCTTTCCAGTTGACGATCCACTGGCTTACTGGGTCATGAGAATAGACCACTGGCCAGAACTTGCCCAATATGCTATTGAGTTGTTGGGCTGCCCTGCATCCAGCGTGCTTTCAGAATAGGCATTTAGTGCTGCAGGAGGTTTCATTACTGATCATAGAACGTGTCTGTCCACAGACTCCGTGGACCGTTTGACTTTTATAAAAATGAATCAGTCCTGGATTACCAGCTATGAAGCCCCTGATGCTGATGTCACTGATTAATTTTTTTTTGATGTGGAATCTCTGCAGGACTTCGAGGCTGTCTAGCTTTGAGGGTGTTCAATCATTTCTTCTGGAAAAATGTTTTTGGTATAGGTTTCATGGGCACAATTAACACCCAAAGACCAATTTTTCTGCACCTGTTTGACAGGTGCATATCATTGCAATTTTTTACAACAAGGTCAATTCTTGCTTTCATCAAGAGTACCGCTATAGGGTTATGGTAGGAAGGCGCCACAACACCCAAAGACCAATTTTTTTGCACCTGTTTAATAGGTGCATATCATTGCAATTTTTTACAGCAAGGCCAATTCTTTCTTTCATCAAGAGTACCTCTATATGGTTACGGTGGGAAGGTGCCACAACACCCAAAGACCAATCTTTCTGCACCTGTTTGACAGGTGCATATCATTGCAATTTTTTTTTGCAGAAAGTCCAATTCTTGGCTTCATGAAGAACACCTCTATAGGGTTAAGGTGTGAAGGCACCACCGACACCCAAAGCCCAATTTTTCCGCACCCGTCACTTCTATCCAAAGTCAAAGTGACACCAGAATTTATCGAAAAAATCTCTGATCTTGTTCCCAGTGCATTACATTGTGGCCTCATCATACACACTGACTCCCCAGCTGTTGCTGAGCAAAATAAAGGCAGCTTGCATGGAAAATGTCATTTTTTGGCTTTATAAATGCAATTATTGCTGCAGCAGATTCTAGACGTGGTACAGATCTGCCACTTTACATATAGACTAAGGGGACCCCCCAGGCACTATATTGGAAGGAATTTTTCATTTTTATGCTTTCACTGTAAAAATCAAAAAATCACTGCTCATTTAAAAATGACGTTTTTCACAAACTTTTTTTCTACATACATGTCCCCCAGGGCCGGACCCGGACCCCTATAACCATTGTATGCCCAATTACTTGCATATAAGCCTTCATGGCGAGGCCTGTTCTGAGTGGAACCTGTCCTGTTAAACCACTGTATGGTCTTGGTCACCATGCTGCAGCTCAGTTTCAGCGTCTTGGCAATCTTCTTATAGCCTAGGCCATCTTTATGTAGAGAAACAATTCTTTTTTCAGATCCTCAGAGTATTCTTTGCCATGAGATGCCATGTTGAACTGCCAGTGAACAGTATGAGAGAGTTAGAGCGATAACACCAAATTTAACACACCTGCTCCCCATTCGCACCTGAGACCTTGTAACGCTAGCGAGTCACATGGGAGGGAAAATGGCTAATTGAGCCCAATTTGGACATTTTCACTTATGGGTGTACTCACTTTTTAGTTTTGACATTAATGGCTGTGTGTTGAGTGATTTTGAGGGGACAGCAAATTTACACTGTTATACAAGCTGTACACTAGATACTTTACATTGTAGAAAAGTATCATTTCTTCAGTATTGTCACATGAAAAGATATAATAAAATATTTACATAAATTTGAGGGGTGTACTCACTTTTGTGAGATACTTTAGATAGGAAACAATATCATATCTTTTTAGCACCCTGGTCCTAAACAGACCTGCTAACAAATTTAGTTTGCTAGGTGGCTAATTGGTAGGGGATTCCCTAATAGTTGCCCTAAGCCTGGATTTGGTGCATCTCTCTCTTCTGTCACTGGGTGTCACTGCTGCTTTTGACATTAGAATGACAAGATTACATTGTTTCCAGGTTAGGAGTGGAAATGTTGTCTCAGCCAATTAGCAGGGTTTTTTTGGCCCCATGGCATGCTGGGAGAGCTTATTTACTTGGGAAGAGTCAGGTGATCGAGGTTCTGTGCCACCTGGACGGCTGTCTGGGTGAACTTGTGTTGTATGGCCATAAGTTGCTAGGCTAGAAGCCTGAGGCCCTACCCCTGCTAGGCGGTCTGAGGCCTATCTAGGACTGAGAGAAGCAGCGTGGGGTTGGGGCTTCAGGCCGAAAGCCCAACCAAGTTGCAGAGGTTCAGCCGGAAGGGGAACCAAGTTGATGTCAGCAGCGAAAGAGAAGCAGTTGCTATCAGGGATGACCACTCCTGTTGCCAGAGGCAAGTGAGGATCAAGGCCAGAGGTAAAGGGGAAGCAGTTGCCACAAAGGGACAATCACTCCTATTATCAGAGGCCAGTGTATGGAAGTCTGAAGAAGTACCAGAGCAGCCTTTTCACTAGCCAGGGACAGTGAAGAAGTGGCAAAGCTTCAGCAGAGTCAAGTCAGGGACCCAGCGGGTAGCATGGGAGAAGCTTGAGGAGTATACAGCGTGTTAGCTGTGGAAGAGCTCAGGGGATCCAGGGGCGGTATCCAGCTTAAAGGCTCTCTACCTGTATAGCTGTCTGCCTATTCCTATTTTTGTCTCGGAGTCTGCCAATTGCTTTTGCATCTGCCTAAGGGTGTCCTGGCCCTAAACCCTTTCTCCCCCAGTCCTTGTTAAGAAACAATAAAAATCTTTTTGCATTCATAAAGTGACTGGCGCCCAATCATTCCATCTTGCACTATACCCACCATGCCTAGTAACCCACACTTTGAGGAACAATGCCAGCTCTCCCTGACTCTGGAGGTCACCATTAGGCCTCTAGGGGTTAGGGACAATGCTACATCTTCATTGTTTTAAACTTTTTTTTTTAATTTTTTCAGTTAATTTCTGGTTTCCATGCCAAGACAAATGATGTCATACATACATTTCAGGAGTCTTCTGCAGAGGTGGAGAGGCTTTTTTAGCTAGGCACACCCTTCTGCCTGCATGCCTGGGCTAAAGGTGTTTACTTTAAGGATTCTACTTGAATCATCTGCAATTACTCAAGATGGCCATGGCCAGAAATGCCATGGTTTCAAAGTGATTTCTTAGCGGGTGATATATATATGTAGCGGTACCCCGGCAGGGGCTGCTGAATGTAGTGGTTCACCCGTCACCCTGCACAGCCCCGGCATTCACCTCTCAGACACTCTGAGACATAGAACGGTCCATAAGCTTTGTTTTTGTTTGTTTATTGAGGGGATTGAACTTAGATGGGGATGGGAGATATAGGATGCCCAGTGCAGATAAATAGCAATTGGATAAACAGCAATTGATTGAATAGCAATTGGCTCCTTCAGCTTCCTCCTGCACACTCTTGCTTGAAGCCCATCACTCCTTACTCCTCCAGCACATCACTTGGTTCCCAGGATCAGCTAGCACATTTTGTTGGTTAGACCTGACACTGGCTCAGCCAGGCCTCAGCAAATGCCCAGGCCCTATGGTGTAGCAGAGAAAAGTAGTAAAAGTCCTGGTGCTGGCTGTCCTAACGGCTGATCCCAGTTAGCCCACTTTAGGCCCTGGCAGCCCCTATTCCACCACAGCCCACTCTTTTGGTTCTGCACCCACCTCAGACTGCAAGCTCCCAGTCCTCTCAGGCGTGCCTTCCCAGTCCTCCTGACTGTGCCTCACTCACCAGCCCTCCTGGCTGCGACCAGTTGTCCTCCCTGGAGTCTCTCAGCAGTGCTCTCTTCTGCTGTCCTCTCCTTGCCCTCTCTTGTGCTGAAGTTGTATAATTCATATAAACTGTTTTTCCATGATTCCCAATCAAGTGAGCCCATTCTCAGAGGGCAGAAACCCATATCTGAGTGGACAGGTTCTCCTAAGACTCTAATCTTGCACTGCTTTTCTTAATATGAACGTGTCAGAGTAGGGAAGATGGCCGCGGCTCGTGATCGTGAACCGAAGCGGAGTTCGTGAACCAAGGCAAATTTTTGTGAACTCTTCTGTTCGCAAACCAAGTTGTTCGTCAACAGAAGTATTCGTGAACCGAACTATCACGGTATATACAAATAAGTACGTATCAAAAATATAGAAGATTATTTTGTTCAGTATTTACAGCATATACATTGCATTCCTAAATTCAAGTCCCTACCGCAACAAACAATTATGCACATTACTTGGGACCAGAGCATCTCCCCCTCAAGGGAAACCTTCTGTCCGCAGGATCCATCGCTCCAGACGGAGATAGATAGACAGCCGTCCCATCCGAGGAAGTCCTGTGAAACAATACAACAAGCATCCTATCCTACCAGCTACCTGTACACTTTACAGGGTTTCTGTCAGGAGGGGGTTATGAACCTGCTGATAGAAACAACAGCAACAAAAACACACGGGTCACTTCAAAATAGATTTTCACCTGTAGTTCTGTCAGGAGAGGGTTACAGCCTGCTGACAGAACATTAAAGGGAGAAAAAAACACACACAGCATAAAGAAGCAAAGTCCTCTTCAGAATTCGTGATGGGAGGGGTCCCTCACCTAACAACAGGCTCCTTAAAGAATTAGTTCAAGGAACAGACCTCACCCTAAGTGTCCTTTCAACAGGAAAGGGTCCATCCATTCAGCACAACAGGGTGGCAGGCAGATCTGATCCTGCAAAGTTAGGGAAGAGGAAACACATCTTGGCTGTACCTCCAACATTCCTCTCAAGAATAAAAGTGTGGGTCGGGCAATCTCTTCCTGCCGCCCCCTTCCTCCCTGATGAGGACAGAGTGACTCTTCATAGGCTGTCCCACCTTGGCAACCATCACTCTGTCCTTATAGATGGACCTCCCCAGCAGCCATTCTTTCCGAATGTCCTCAAAGTGGGCCCAGGCCTCCTCACACTCTGGCACCCACAACAGCTTAGGGATGTGTAGATACTACCAAACCAGGTCATCCTCCCACTCTCCTCGTGAGTTTTCGATGATGTCCATGGTTTCAGGAGGGAAACCTGCCCACACTGCCAAAAGTACCAATACCTGATTTAACGATTATGGTATCACTGTGCTTGATTGGCCAACAAACTTGCCTGACCTAAACCTCATAGAGAATCTGTGAGGTATTGTCAAGAGGAATATGAAAGACACCAGACCCAACAATGCAGATGAGCTGAAGGCGACTATCAAAGCAAACTGGGCTTCCATAACACCTCAGTAGTGCCACAGGCTGATCGCCTCCATGCCACGCCATGATGCAGTAATTCATGCAAACGGAGCCCCGACCAAGTATTGAGCGCATACTATACTGTACATGGACACACTTTTCAATAAGCCAACATTTCTGTATTAAAAATCCTTTTTTTTTATTGATCTTATGTAATATTTAAATTTTCTGAGATACTGAATTTTGGGTTTTCACTAAAATTAAAATAAAGAAATGCTTGAAATATATCACTCTGTGTGTAATGAATCTATATAATATATTAGCTTCACTTTTTAATTGTATTAATGAAATAAATTAACTTTTTGATTATATTCTATGTTTTTAGATGCACCTGTATATATATATATATATATATATATATATATATATATATATATGATACAGGTGAGGTGAACAGCACTCCGTAACCTTGTAGGTGCAGGCAAGCAGCCCTTCCCATAGGCCACATATAAGAAAAAATGTCAGGGATTGCTGCACTCAAAATTTATAGCAAAATTATAAAAATATATACAAATATACAAGCAGTATAAACAGTTTCGGGCTATAAAAACAGTTCACGCCCTTCTTCAGGTAGGAGCAATCACGAATGATCCACAATTTTGTTATTCAATATATAGTCCTCTTACACCAGGAATTAATTAAGCAATTAACCTTTGAGACATAGTAACAAAATCTTCTGTTTCTTAATCTGCATGAACTAAATTCCTCCTCCATGCAATGCAGAGGAGATCCCGTTTCAAACCTATAATCAAAATATGCATTATAGTTAAAAAACAGACATTTGTAACCGATGAATTTCCGGTGACACCCGCATTGTACATTTTGCCCCAAAATTCATAAAAATCCTGCCGACCCTCCTGGTCACCCTAATGTGTCCAGCATGGAATCAGTGACAGCACCTTTGGCAAAATATTTAGATAAATGCATTACACCTTTGATTTTTGAGACTCACTAATTTATACAAGATACGTATGATTTTTTTTGGAAAAACTCAATAGTGTAAGTGCACCCGTTGGTTCCATTCTGGTGATTCCACATGAATTAGCAATGGAAGCTTGTTGTTGCATATGGGGAAAACTCAGGGTTATATACAGAGACACAGATTGAATTTTTATTACAACTTTTGAAGATAGTCTTGGAGGAAAATGTTTTCATGTACAAAGAGACCTATTATAAATAGCTCAAAGGAGCATCTATGGGTTCCAATGTCTCCCCCCTTATGCAAACACATTCATGAATATGATTGAAAATGCCTTTATTTATGGTAATGCTCTCTTTAAAGGTAACTGCAGGTGCTGGTTTCACTTCATTGATGACGTGTTTGCGCTATAGGGGGTGACTTTGAAACATTATTGTTGTTTCATACATATCTTATCCTCTTTATACCTGGTTTGGTGTTTAATATTAGTTATAGCCAGGATAAAATGCAATTTTTGGATACATATTTAAGGATAGATGAAGGTTCTTTGAAAAGTGATTTATATGTGAAACCAACAGATCACAACCAGTTGTTGCATTACAAAAGTTTTCACCCCCTCTGGGGTATTTAAATTGATCCCCAAGAGTCAATTTATACGTGTCAAGAGAATAGTGAGTGATCCAATACAAAGAGAGAAATGGCTTAATGAGATGGAGGATAAACTAACAGGAAGGGGTTACCCCAGACAGGTGATTAGGGGAATGAGGAATAAGATGATAGATAAAGGTGGTAGAAGGGATGGGGGTAAGAAATTACTATTTGTTACGCAATATCATCCCCATTCTGTACAAATATATAACATCATTAAGAAACATTGGTCCATTTTAAGAGATAATTATCCACAAATTGATGAATTCCAGCGCTCCCCTATGCCTTCATATAGGAAAGGACGAATGATTTATAGTAGTTTAAAAAAATCTGACCAATATTGACAAAATACCAACATTACTAGGACGTTTTTAGGCCCCCCAAATACTGAATCATGCCCCTGTTTTAATTGTACACAATGCAGCTCTATGATTAAAGGCACATTTTTAACCCATCCCACATCGGGGGATGAATATAGATATTAAGGGATACCACACATGTCAGTCATCCTTTGTTGTTTATATTATCAAATGTCCGTGTGGTCTCCTATATGTGGGGGAAACCACACAGAAAGTGAACGATCGCATAGACAGACACTATATATATTCTATACGTGATAAATGGACTCAATAAATAAATTGCCCAACTTCGTTTCATGGTTATAGAAGCTATTCCTCATGACAGACGAGGAGGTAATAGGGATTTAAAGTTGAAAAAGACGGTCCATTGGATCAATCGCCTGGATACTTTGTATCCTAGGGGGTTAAATAAAGAGTTCGATTTGCATCTGTTTTTATAGTCTGGTCATGAGATAATAATAACTGTATGGTCAGGTCATGTGCAATATATTTGATTAG
Source organism: Glandirana rugosa (assembly GCA_018402905.1). NCBI lineage: Eukaryota > Metazoa > Chordata > Amphibia > Anura > Ranidae > Glandirana > Glandirana rugosa. The sequence goes on along the minus strand of BLSH010385270.1, from coordinate 408,003 downwards.
ATCTTATATGGTACTGGTAGTGTACATTGTGCATTTTTTTAACTATAATGTATATTTTGATGATAGGTTTGGAACGGAATCACCTCTGCATTGCATGGAGGAGAAATTTAGTTTATGCAGCCATCGTTTTGAAAATAAGCAGATTAACCACTTCAATACCAGGCACTTAGAACACTTCCAGACCAATTTTCAGCTTTCAGCGCTGTTGCATTTTGAATGACAATTGCGCGGTCGTGCGAGATTGTACCTAAACAAACTTTTTATAATTTTTTCCCCACAAATAGAGCTTTCTTTTGGTGGTATTTGATCACCCCTGGGGTTTTTATTTTTTGCGCTATAAATAAAAAAAGACCAAAAATTTTGAAAACATGTTTTTTCTTTTTTTCCGTCACAAAACGTACATTTTCTCCTTCACTGATGGGCAATGATGAGGCTGCCCTGATGGGCATTGATGAGGCAGTACTGATTGGCACTGATGAGGTGGCAATTATATGCAGCACTGATGGACACTGATGGGCACTGATAGGTGGCACTGATAAGCAGCACTGATGGGCACTGATTTCTGGCACTGATATGCAGTGCTGATGCTGATAAGCGGCACTGATGGGCACTGATAGGTGGCACTGGGCACTGATAGGTGGCACTGATGGGCACTGATATGTGGCACTGATGGGCACTGATAGGCAGCACTGTTATGCAGCAGCTATAGGGATGGCACTGGCAGGCATCACAGATGGGCACAGTGCCATCCCCATTGGGCAATGTGTGCCCCTTACCTGGTGGTCTTGAGTGGCATCCCTGGTGGTCCTTGGGTGGCATCCCTGGTGGTCCCTGGGTAGCATCCCTGGTGGCCCCTGGGTGGCATCCCTGGTGGTTCTGGGAGGGCTCCCTGGTGGTCTAGGGTGGCAATCCTAGGAGGGGGCTGCACTGATAACCAATCAGCACAAACCCACCCTGTCAGGAGAGCCACCGATCGGCTCTCCTCTACTCCCGTCTGCAGACGCGAGTAGATGAAAAGCCGATAAAAGGTTCTTCTTGTTTACACTGTGACCAGCCACGACCAGCTTCTGACAGAAGCTCTTTACCTAGATCGGAGATGCGGTGTGCAAGACTGACACACCACACCACCGATCGCCGTGCTGCGCAGCCCCACCGGTGTGCACCGGCTCGTTATCCTGTTGGACGTCATATGACACCCAGTCAGGATAACTGAACCACTTCCTGGATGTCATTCTGCATACGGCGGTAGGGAAGTGGTTGAGAAACAAAAGATTTTGTTACTATGTCTCAAAGGTTAATTGCTTAAATAATTCCTGGTGTAAGAGGATTATATATTGAATAAGAAAATTGTGTATCATTTGTGATTGTTCCTACCTGAAGAAGGGCGTGAACTGTTTTTAGCCCAAAACTGTTGGACTGATTAGGAAATAATTATCAGGGAAATGGCCAAAGAATTGGCAATCTTGCCAGGAACAGAAATGGGCACCAGAGGCGCATTCCAGTGCGCATGTGCGATCGGCGTGCACAGGCGCGCACACCGCTAATTGGCGCACAGGGTCACGCATGGCATGTCCAATGAACACCTTTTCCTGCCTATAAAAGTGCCATGGCTGCCTGACATAGTTGATGGATTGTCTTCAGCTTACTCTGCATTCCTGAACCTTGTGTCTGTGCCTGAATATTCGTTGTGACTTGGCTAATTCCTGTTCCGCCGACTTCTCTCCTGGAAAGCCCCCAGCTTGTACCTTAACTATTCTCTGAATACCCGTTGTGACTTGGCTATTTCCTGTTCATCTGACTTCTCTCCTGGAAAACCCCCGGCTTGTACATGACTATTCTCCTGGCTGATCTTCAGTGTTTAACCCCGGCTTGCTTAAAGAACTCTGCCTCTGCCTGATCCACGGTGCTGACCTCAGCTTGCTTGACCTTGCTCCTGCCTGATTACCTGGTGTTTGACCCACGGCCTGTTTTATGGACTTTGCCATTCTGCACCTCTGCTGCTGAGTAACCAGCTGATCTTCGAGGACTATGTTTCCACTCGCTGGTTCCTAGTACTACTGTTGGTTGCCTTACTAACATTCTCTTCCTACAGAACATCCACACCGTAGGTGGCCCTGCCCGGCCTTTACTGTCTGTATCTCAGCTCTACTGCTCCTACTGCTCCCGCAGCTCAGCAGAAGTTCCGGTGCCCTACTCACTGCCTCACTCAGCACTGGCAGCTTCTCATCAGGCAAACGGAATCTTATCGGCAACCCGTGTTTTTTCGGGCGTCATACCTCCTGTACCACCTTTAGGTAGTGTTGCCACATCATCCCTTTAATCCGGGACACATATTAATTACACAGGTTCTGTGGCTGATTAAGGTGGTAATTAAACTCACTTGGTGCCTTATCTGCATTAACTTAGCCTCAAAACCTGTGTAATTCATGTGTCCTGGATTAAAGGGATGATGTGGCAACCCTACCTTCAAAGGTATAGCGCACCTAGCCGCAAGGGGAGCCTCTTTCTGCACTTGGCTTTGAATAAGGTATGTGACACTAATCTTATGCTTGTATATATGCACATATTTTTTCAATAAATTTTGAGTGCAGCAATCCCTGACATTTTTTCTTTTATATATATATATATATATATAGATATCGTATCTCACAAAAGTGAGTACACCCCTTACATTTTTTAAAATATTTTATTATATCTTTTCATGTGACTCTGAAGAAATGATACTTCACTACAATGTAAAGTGGTGAGTGTACAACTTGTATAACAGTGTAAATCTGCTGTCCCCTCAAAATAACTCAACACACAGCCATTAATGTCTAAACCCCTAGCAACAAAAGTGAGTACACCCCTACGTGAAAATTTCCAAATTTGGCCCAAAGTGTCAATATTTTGTGTGGCCACCATTCGTTTTCAGCACTGCCTTAATCCCCTTGAGCATGGAGTTCTCCAGAGCTTCACAGGTTGCCACTGGAGCCCTCTTACACGCCTCCATGATGACATCACAGAGCTGGTGGATGTTAGAGACCTTGCGCTTCTCCACCTTCCAATTGAGGATGCCTCACAGATACTCAATAGAGTTTAGGTCTGGAGACATGCTACGCCAGTCCATCACCTTTACCCTCAGCTTCTTTAGCAAGGCAGTGATCATCTTGGAGGTGTGTTTGGGGTCGTTATTATGTTGGAATACTGCCCCTGCGGCCCAGTCTCCGAAGGGAGGGGATCATGTTCTGCTTCAGTATGTCACAGTGCATGTTGGCGTTCATGGTTCTCTCAATGAACTGTGGCTCCCCAGTGCCAGCAGCACTCATGCAGCCCCAGACCACCCACCACCATGCTCGACTGTAGGCAACACACAATAGTCTTTGTACTCTCACCTGGTTGCCGCCACACATATGCTTGACACCATCTGAACCAAATAAGTTTATCTTGGTCTCATCGGACCACAGTAAATGGTTCCAGTAATCCATGTCCTTAGTCTGCTTGTCTTTAGCAAACTGTTTGTGCGCTTTCTTGTGCATCATCTTTAGAAGAGGCTTCCTTCTGGGATGACAGCCATGCAGACCAATTTGATGCAGTGTGCGGCGTATGGTCTGAGCAGGCTCACCGCCCGCCCTTTCAATCTCTGCAGCAATGCTGGCAGCACTCATACTGTATATATATATATATATATATATATATATATATATATATATATATGACT
>BLSH010385270.1:367272-389493 GCA_018402905.1 Glandirana rugosa | reverse complement strand
TGACTCCTCCCCAAATGTAGAGTTTATGGTTGTGGCCAAAAAGCTCAATTTTGGTCTCATCACTCCAAATGACTTTGTGCCAGAAGGTTTGAGGCTTGTCTCTGTGCTGATTGGCATATTGTAAGTGGGATACTTTGTGGCATTTGCATAGTAATGGCTTTCTTCTGGTGACTTGACCATGCAGCCCATCTTTCTTCAAGTGCCTCCTTATTGTGCATCTTGAAACAGCCACAGCACATGTTTTCAGAGAGTCCTGAAGTTATTTGTGGGTTTTTCTTTGCATCCCGAACAATTTTCCTGGCAGTTGTGGCTGAAATTTTAATTGGTCTACCTGATCGTGATTTAGTTTGAACAGAACCTCTCATTTTCCACTTCTTGATTAGAGTTTGAACACTGCTGATTGACATTCTCAATTCCTTGGATATCTTTTTATATCCCTTTCCTGTTTTATACCGTTCAACTACCTTTTCCCGCAGATCCTTTGACAATTCTTTTGCTTTCCCCATGACTCAGAATCCAGAAATGTCAGTGCAGCACCGGATAAGGGATGCACGGATCTGTCAGGAGTCCAGAAACTCATTGACCTTTTATACACACACACTAATTAAATGCAAACAGATCACAGGTGAGGATGGTTACCTTTAATAGCCATTCAAACCCTTTGTATCAACTTGTGTGCATGTTATCAAGCCAAATTCACCAGAGTATGTAAACTTTTGATCAGGGTCATTTGGGTAGTTTCTGTTGTCATTATGATTTAAAAAGAGTAAACACCGGTGATTGATAATAAATGGCTTCAGCCAAACACTAACCATGAGTGAAAAAAACATTTTTTTGTGTTCTCATTCATATTCTCTGAAAAATGGCCAAGAAATCATACATTTTTCCCGGGTATGCAAACTTATGAGCACAACTGTATGTATGTAGGTATGTATGTATTTATGTATGTATGTATGTATCTATCTATCTATCTATCTATCTATCTATCTATCTATCTATCTATATATCATATTTATAGTAACAAAATTGGAAAGTGCAAAAATATCAGTCATATAAAAATTACATACTTATATTTCAATAACTAACTCAAAAATATGCATTCACTATATATTTATTTTTACATTTTTCTTTTTATTGGTTTGATATCACAAAGGCTGAAGAAATCAATAAAAAGCATAGAAAGGTAACTGTAACTGGTTAAGAGCCACAAAAGAGAACCAAATCCAAGTCTGATACAGGCTATATATGACTGCAATCAAGAATTAGAAATTAATTTGTGCTGCCAAAGCAGGTCAAAGCAATAGGTTCATTTAAAGTGGAAACTTTGACACTCATGTTACATTTTATTTATTTTTTTTACACGTTTTTTACACTGATGTTTTATTTATATCTGTATTATGGAATTCCCAGAGCACTCTTGGTGAGCATGGGACTAATCATATCCTTTTAGCCAGGATCTTTCTTACTGAGTGAATTAATGTAATGAGTTATTATTTGTGTAAACTTCATCTTGAGCTATTGAGCATTGTGTCAAAATGCAAGAGAAAGACACCTACTGGCTGGATAAAAGAATACACAGTAACATGTAATAATTCACAATGAACTGACAACATTTTTTTCTAGTTTTGAATATAATAAATAAACAACAAAATCTTATACATTGCTTTTAGCTAACCCACCAATGCTATTTATACTCACGTTACACTCCTTCCACAGCTGCTTTGATCGCCCGTAACATTGAACTAATACATTTGGTACTATCTTCCTTCCTCTCATGATGCAGTGCTTGGCGTCCCAGTGGCCAAACACCAGTGCTGTCACATAGGTTGGAGAGAGTCTTCATACCCATGTAAGCTTCACCTGGATCAACATGAGGCCTACAGCTGGCTATATGCCAGTTGAGTATTGCTACAAAAATGTTTTAATGGTTAGTGGGCAAGCCCGGATCTAGGGGGGTGCTGTGCCCACCCCCTCTAGATTTTAGTTGTGCTCCCCCAGATATCTAAGAGTGCATCCACACATTCAAGAGACTTAAAGGAGACAGTTGATGTAGAGGGGCACTGTGATGGGGACAGTTGATTTAAGGGGGAACTCTGAAGGGGACAGTTGATGTAAAGAGGGGGGCAATCAATGTAAGTGGCACTTTGATATGAACATTTTATGTAAGGTGCACTTTGGTACCTGATACAGGGTGGGACTCTTATAGGAGCCTTGATGTAAAGGGGGACTCTGAGGGACTCGAATATGGACATCTGTTATAAGTGGGGATATTGGTTCTGTTTAATCATCCTAATTTAATGACAGCCTAATACATACTAGTGTTCCCTGTTCACTCCTGCACCGCCTCTGTGCTACGTGTCAGACATTACTTCTGGGTTATGACTCCATGGTCCATGCATCTCTGTCACACTATGGACATTATGCCCCCTGATTTTTTTTTACTACACCCCTAGATCCAGCCCTGTTAGTGGGGTCAAATTGGCATTCATTTTCAACTGCAGAATGAGAAAATTTGAAGGAGCAGGATGGAATGTTTTTTTCAGAACAAACTAATTTCTAACAGTAAATGTGGTTTTTGAAATTACATTCATTTCAAGAATGAATGGTAAAAGCAAATGGAATTTTGAAGTACATTTGAATGATATTTGTCAAGTCTAAATGTACTTGAAATTTTCCTACAAATGTTCGTACAAATATTCATATTCGTACAAACTGTTCTGCCCCATTTTTATGTCTTGTATTGAACTGCATGTGGTTGTTATTGTGATTTTGGTATCATCCTCTGTCATCCACTCCTGTTTAGTACTAGTTAGTTTGCTTCCAGCTAGACCCTCCCATGTTCCCCTAGTCAGTGTTAGATTCTCAGAGACGAGGTTTAGGAAAGTAATTGTCTTCTACTTCAAAAGAGTGAAAAACATCCTTTGTACTGCAATGTCTGAAGTAAAATTGCATTGGATTCTCCAATTGTTACTGTGTTATGTACCTTTGCACTCTTAACCTTTATAACTTTTGTGCCTTTTTGTTAAGAAGTTGACTATCGGTTTCTGACAAATGATACTTTATGATAATCTATAAATCTATGTTATTTGTATTTCTGCTTTTCTTAAAGAATTTAAAAAAAATTACATTGGATTCAACTTCTGTGTCTTATTGAAGAGTTAGGCTGGCTGTGGATGGTACCAAGTCAGCAGGTGACCATACTGTCTGGGCAGACCGGGTCTAAGGAGGTATTTCAATACATAAAGTGGCATTTGAAACAGAACACAAACATTCATTTGAAAATCTACTACTGTATAACTAGTCTTTACTTACCCTCCATCTGGTTCCTGCACTCGCCCGGGAGACTGCCTTTGGGCATCGTGATTCCATATGTTACTGATGTGGGTCTCTTGGTGAGTATGGCCTTATCATATCTATACAGCCTTCTGGTATTGCATTGTTTGGGAATCTTTCAGGATCTGTCCACTGTCTCTGTATTTATGGCTGATTTTCAAGCAAATTGCATATACATATGCACTTTGTATACTTATACATGAGTTTAAGGATGTTCTGAACAACTTTCTATATATTATTGTGTCTTTTGTATACTCCCTTGTAGATTATATTCCTCATAAATACAACTCCTGAAGAAACATGTAGAGTATGACATTAAAACTTGTCGTTTGAGGCCCCCCTCATTGTGGGGGATATCTCATCTATTGTCCAATCTGCATCAGAGGAAGATATACTTTGTTAGAATGGTACTGTGCCCTTTATGGAGCAATAAACTGTTGTTTTTGGTTTTCTTTGTGTCTCTTTATTATTTTTGTTCCTTCCCATTCGTTTTAGGTATTTTAATACTTGATGTATTGTGTAGTTCATACCATACCATGAAAGTCCTAAGTGCCTCAATCAAACGTTTTTCTTCCATATACTGTATAACTAGTTTTAATAGGCTTTACGGAGTTGCTCCAAAGTTTAGTAAATATAGTTACATAGTTAGTCAGGTTGAAAAAAGACACAAGTCCATCTAGTTCAACCATAAAAAATAAATAAATAAATATCATACAATTCCATATACACAATCTTTCACCCATAGTTGATCCAGAGGAAGGCAAAAATCCCCAGCAAAGCGTGATCCAATTTGCTACAGCAGGGGAAACAATTCCTTCCTGATCCTCCGAGAGGCAATTGGATATTCCCTGGATCAAGTTTAACTATAAATGTCAGTACCCAGTTATGTTATGTATATTTAGGGAAGAACCCAAGCCTTTTTTAAAGCAATCTACTGAGTTGGACAGAACCACCCCTGGAGGAAGTCTATTCCTCATTTTCACAGCTTTTTCTGTGAAGAAACCTTTCCGTATTTGGAGATGAAATCTCTTTTGCTCTAGGAGTAAAGAGTGCCCCTGGTCCTCTGTGTTGACCTTAAAGTGAATAACTCGACACCAAGTTCACTATATGGACCCCTTATGTTGATCATATCCCCCTTAATCTCCCTTTCTCAAGAGAGAATAAATTCTGTTTCTCTAATCTTTCAACATAACTGAGTTCATCCATGCCTCTTATCAGTTTGGTTGCCCTTCTCTGCACTTTCTCCAGTTCCCTGATATCCTTTTTTGTGAACTGGTGCCCAAAACTGAACTGCATATTCCAGATGAGGTCTTACTAATGATTTGTACAGGGGCAAAATAATGTCTCTATCTCTGGAGTCCATACCTCTCTTAATACAAGAAAGGATTTTGCTTGCTTTGGAAATTGCAGCTTGGAATTGCATTCTATTATTAAGTTTATGATCTACCAAAACCCCCAGATCCTTCTCCACTATGGATCCCCCCAGCTGCACTCCCCCTAGTACATACGATGCATGCATATTCTTAGCCCCCAAATGCATAACTTTACATTTATCTACATTAGACCTCATTTGCCACATAGCCGCCCAATTAGACAGTGCATTGAGGTCTGCTTGTAAGTTGGAGACATCCTGTAAGGAAGTTATTCCATCGCATAGCTTGGTACCATCAAACACTGAAATTTTACCTTTAACCACAGACCCTATATCATTTATGAATGTATTAAAAAGTAAATGAGGTTTGATATAAGATGTCATCAATGTCCGTATCCAGTATCTTGATGTATAGGTAAACTGCAAGAGAAACTTTTTTTCTCTTATTACTTGTCACAACTTTTTTATTCTTTATTATGAAAATCCAATAAAAACATTGAAACAAAAAAAGTAAATGAGCTAAAACTTCACTTTACAAAGAATATCTAATCACGTGAAAGGATTTTATTTTTTTAACAGCATCTTTGCTAGCATGTGATTGGATGATGGAAGTCAGCAGAGCTTTTGCTACTTTACTAAGCTCTGGAGCAACTGCACTTGCAGAGTGTACAGCCTCTTGCAGAGTGCACAGCCTATTTACCTTTAGTAAATCAGGCGAACTATGCAGCTATGGGAAGTAACGGGAAGGGAAGTACAAGTGGTAGAAGGTAAAGAATTACGTGAACGTGTTGCTTTGCCCAAGCTCAGGTTCTCTTCACATTAAATGGACAGCTTAACTTGTTAACTTGTAGATATTTCTTGAATGCCATCATTTCACAGAGCTGTTTTTCCTGTAAAACATTGTCCAGTTCAATTTGCGATGTATCATAATGAAAGAATGTTACCTATTATTATCTGAGAAGTGTTCTTCCTCTGTCCTATTTTCAACATTTGTCATATGATCCAAGGAAAGATTTAAAACTGCTGCTGTAAGGCAGACAGGAAAAGGAAAGGAGTCTAACGGCATGGAAATCCATGGAACATTTTAACAATGCACAGTTCCTCCACACAAACACATCATCACTTAATATCAGTCCTGCACACTCCACACATACAAAAATAATAATAAAGACGCATGATCGAGTGTCACACAACAGGATATTTTAGCTGCTTCCTGCCGCTTTCCTGAAGTTTATTATGCACTAATTAACTGCAGAAGAACGACTGAGAACTATTATGTTTCTGAAGAATTATAGATTGCTTTCTATTTATTAAAGCATTGTTTATCTAGAAAGTATATTGCTGCTGTAAGCAGACAGATAACAATGAAAGCTGATGTCATTAAAGGGTCAGTGCTACGTGAAAGTATCTGCATGGCAACAAAAAAAGCATTTTATTGGCAGAAAAACAGAGCACTTGAGGAAAATTTTTTGCACCGAAAAATTAAAACAACATGCCAAAGTGAAATGCTTTTTAAATACGTTCATTTAAAAAAAATACATTTACATATGTAAGGTTGCAGGACCACCTAGGCATTTAAAGTGACATAAACAACATCCTTATTATCCAAAAATCATCTATACACATCCATTACATAATGGCCCTGTAATCTTATTTTCCCAAAAACATTTCTTAGGCTTCATGTACACTAGCCTACATTTACCAATGGTTGAACTAGATGGACTTGTGTCTTTTTTCAACCTGACTAACCATGCAAGTATATGTACCACGGCCGTGGGAAAACGCAAAACACAGAAAAATTGCGGCACGTTTTTCCACAGTTTTGTCTAAAACTGCCGCGTTTCGCGGATTCCCTCGGCCGGCGTTCAAAACATTCCTATCCTCAATGCGATTCTTCCATGTTCAGAAGAGGGAGGATGAAGCTCACCTAAACGCGGCAGCTCCTAAACTCAGTTAAAAGTCTGTGTGTATTTGGACACAGAGGGGTAGATTTACTAAATGCAAATAGACTGTGCACTTTGCAATGTGCAGTTGCACACTACAAGAGCAGTTGCTCCAGAGCTTAGTAAATGAGCAGAAGCCCTGTTGACTTCCATCACCCAATCATGTGCAAGCAAAAATGCATTTTTTTTATTTCTCTTGCATGTTATTGGGTATTCTTTGCAAAGTCATTTACTAAGCTTTGGAGCAACAGCACTTTGCAAAGTGCACAGTCTATTTGCCTTTAGTAAATCAACCCCTTAGGCTTTTATGGACTTGAGTTTAGGAGCTTTGGCAAAAAAACACCAAAAGCTCCTAAACTCTAGGAGCTGTCAGTGTAGGCTAGTGTACATTAAGTCTTACTGTGTATTTTGCCTCAGTGAGCTCTTAAACCTCTCCTTTTCTTCCTCACTTGCAGTTGTTTAAAACATATCAGTGCTTGTTAGTTGCGGTCAAATCACATACTCTATAGTCTCTAGTCCAGGGATATGCAATTAGCAGACCTCCAGATGTTGCAGAACTACAAATCCCATGAGGCATGACAAGATTCTGACAGCCACAAGTATGACACCCAGAGGCAGGGGCATGATGGGATTTGTAGTTTTGCAACAGCTGGAGGTCCACTAATTGCATATCCCTGCTCTAGTCCATTTCGGATGTGAGCAAGAGAGGGTGGCTATGTTTCATGTAGACAATGAAGAACAAATGTAACCACCTTCTAACAGAAAGTCAGATCACAGCAGCAAAAAAAGCAAAAAATAAAACTTGGAGATTTGGAGGAGGCTGACAGCAATAAAAAGGATGTTTTTTGAGTAAGATTACGTACTTGGATAGAATATTTTTTTTTCAAACCAGACTTTAGTGTCACTTTGACTCCTCTAACCTCAGCTTGAGTCACCACTGCCCAGGACTCCCCAGAATTCCTGCTTCTGACACGAGGTGGAACAAACATTGCATTACCCCCTTGGGAACTCTAGGCAAGGCCTAACCTGGCCTAACTAATGTCTGGTACACATAATGAGATTATGTTTTTTGCATGCTAGTCTCATATCCAAAATGAAGAGTTTACAAATGTTACGAAAATTCTTATACGAAAAAATGCAAATTTGGAATTGATGTAATGTATTGTATTGTATTTTGGAATGACAACTGTACTGATTAAACGAAAATTGTACGATCTGGTATCGTACGAAAAATATTTTCATGCTTGTCCCATCGGATAATTTTGCATGAACTGTCATGATCGGCTCTTGAAAGCCGTATACTAAAGATCTGATTATCATCGCTTCGAAAACTGTATTTTTCGTACGATTTTCTGATCATGTGTACGGGCCATAGTTTACAGTCCCACTACTGAGTTCAAATTCTAGATAGCACAAGTCAGTTTGCTGCCCACAGATCCATGATCAAAAGGAACTTCTCTTTCTTCTTAACAAAAACAGTCCAGGTCAGTCTGCTTATGTAACAAAATCTCACCTTAAAGAGGAAGTAAACCCTGATGGGCTTTGATTCCTCTTTAGTTCTCTTCAAAGTAAAAGCATAATGGGTTAGTATGCCAATTATGTGACACTTACCTGCAATCAAAGCCACGCTGTCCCCTGTGCAGGCCGCATCCATGATTGCCCCTCTTCCTTCCGGGGCAGCAGGCTCTGGCTCTGTGACTGGCTGAAATCACATGACGTCACTCCCGTGCATGCACGCAGGAGCCACCAGTCGAGGCACAATGCTAGTGAAGAAACAGCACGGCGGGCCTTTTCTTCACTGCGCATGCGCCGATGACGTCAGCTCAAGCGTATACAGTGAATATCTCCTATTTGGTTCCGTAATTATGTCATACTGTATAAATTTGGTCAGTCCAGGCAGGTGAGAGAAAACGTCCTTTTGTTGGGCCACTGACAAGGTTTCAGTTATGGGTACTTCAGGAGCCATGGGGGGGTCATGTCCTTTTGGGGGGTTGGGATTGCCAGTAAAGTCTCTCTGTCCTTCCAAGGTTTCAAGAGATTAATGTGATATATTTGCTCGGTTTTCCTTTTCCCTAGCTGGTAAACTTTGCAGTTTACCTCCCCTACTCTTTCCATAATTTCAAAGGGACCTTGCCACTTTGCTAGGAATTTACTCTCAATAGTGGAGACTAGTACCGGCACTCTATCACTGGGGCTGAAGACCCGGGCCTTGGCACCCCGATTATAAACCCTTCTCTGAGCCTCCTGGGCTTGCTCCATATGTTCACGTACAAGCGGCATGACAGCAGCGATTCTATCTTGCATCAGTGAGATATGCTCAATGACTCTTCTATAAGGCGTGGTTGCTCCCTCCCATGTTTCTTTAGCAACATCTAGCAATTCCCTGGGATGTCTGCCATACAGTAGTTCAAAAGGGGAGTAACCTGTAGATGCCTGAGGTACCTCCCATATAGCAAACATGAGGTATGGCAGCAAAAAAAACCCAATTTCTCCCACCTTTGTCCACCACCTTTTTAACATGCTTTTGAGCGTTTTGTTAAATCTCTCCTCAAGACCATTAGTTTGCGGCGGTAGACAGAGGTATGGAGATGGGAGATTTTGAACAACTTACACAATTCTTTAGTGACTCGAGACCTAAATGGGATGCCTTGTGAAAATGTACAAATTGAGCCCAAAGTGTCAATATTTTGTGTGGCCACCATTATTTCCAGCAATGTCTTAACCCTCTTCGGCATGGAGTTCACCAGAGCTTCACATGTTGCCAGTGGAGTCCTCTTTCACTTCTCCATGACGACATCACGGAACTGGTGGATGTTAGAGACCTTGTGCTCCTCCACCTTCCGTTTGAGGATGCCCCACAGAAGCTCAATAGGGTTTAGGTCTGGAGACATGCTTGGCCAGTCCATCACCTTTACCCTCAGTTTCCTTAGCAAGGCAGAGGTCGTCTTGGAGGTGTGTTCGGGGTCGTTATCATGTTGGAATATAGCTCTGCAGCTCAGTCTCTGAAGGGAGGGGATCATGCTCTGCTTCAGTCTGTCACAGTACATGTTTGCATTCATGGTTCCCTCAATGAACCCTAGCTCCCCAGTACCGGCAGCACTCATGCAGCCCCAGACCATGACACTCCCACCACCATGCTTGACTGTAGGTAAGACACACGTGTCTTTGTACTCCTCACCTGGTTGCCACCACACACACTTGACACCATCTGAACCAAATATTTTATTATATCTTTTCATGTGACAACACTGAAGAAATTACACTTTGCTACAATGTAAAGTAATGAGTGTACAGCTTGTATCAGTGCGAATTTGATGTCCCCTCAAAATAACTCAACACTCAGCCATTAATGTCTAAACTGCTGGCAACAAAAGTTAGTGCACCCCTAAGTTAAAATGTTCAAATTGGGCCCAAAGTGTCAATATTTTGTGTGGTCACCATTATTTTCCAGCACTGCCTTAACCCTCTAGGTCAGTGGTTCTCATCTCCTATCCTCAGGACCCCCTAACAGGCCAGATTTTAATTATTATCTTGGGGAGATGCAGACTAGAATACTGAAATCACTGAGCAGCAAATGATATCAGCCGTGATGTATTTCAGTTATCTTGCAAACTTGGCCTGTTAGTGGGTCCTGAGGACAGGAGTTGAGAACCACTGCTCTAGGGCATGGAGTTCACCAGAGCTTCATAGGTTGCCTCTGGAGTCCTCTTCCACACCTCCATGATGACATCACGGAGCTGGTGGATGTTAGAGAATTTGCGCTCCTCCACCTTCTGTTTGAGGATGCCCCACAGATGCTCAATAGACTTTAGGTCTGGAGACATGCTTGGCCAGTCCATCACCTTCACCCTCAGTTTCTTTAGCAAGGCAGTGGTCATCTTGGAGGTGTGTTCGGGTCGTTATCATGTTGGAATATAGCTCTGCAGCTCAGTCTCTGAAGGGAGGGGATTATGCTCTGCTTCAGTCTGTCACAGTTCATGTTTGCATTCATGGTTCCCTCAATGAACCCTAGCTCTCCAGTACTGGCAGCACTCATGCAGCCCCAGACCATGACACTCTCACCACCATGCTTGACTGTAGGTAAGACACACTTGTCTTTGTACTCCTCACCTGGTTGCCACCACACACACTTGACACCATCTGAACCAAATATTTTATTATATCTTTTCATGTGACAACACTGAAGAAATTACACTTTGCTACAATGTAAAGTAATGAGTGTACAGCTTGTATCAGTGCGAATTTGATGTACCCTCAAAATAACTCAACACTCAGCCATTAATGTCTAAACTGCTGGCAACAAAAGTTAGTGCACCCCTAAGTTAAAATGTCCAAATTGAGCCCAAAGTGTCAATATTTTGTGTGGTCACCATTATTTTCCAGCACTGCCTTAACCCTTTAGGTCAGTGGTTCTCATCTCCTGTCCTCAGGACCCCCTAACAGGCCAGATTTTAAATATTATCTTGGGGAGATGCAGACTAGAATACTGCAATCGCTGAGCAGCAAATGATATCAGCCGTGATGTATTTCAGTTATCTTGCAAACTTGGCCTGTTAGTGGGTCCTGAGGACAGGAGTTGAGAACCACTGCTCTAGGGCATAGAGTTCACCAGAGCTTCATAGGTTGCCACTGGAGTCCTCTTCCACACCTCCATGATGACATCTCGAAGCTGGTGGAAGTTATAGAATTTGCGCTCCTCCACCTTCTGTTTGAGGATGTCCCACAGATGCTCAGTTGGCTTTAGGTCTGGAGACATGCTTGGCCAGTCCATCACCTTCACCCTCAGTTTCTTTAGCAAGGCAGTGGTCATCTTGGAGGTGTGTTCGGGGTCGTTATCATGTTGGAATATAGCTCTGCAGCTCAGTCTCTGAAGGGAGGGGATCATGCTCTGCTTCAGTCTGTCACAGTACATGTTTGCATTCATGGTTCCCTCAATGAACCCTAGCTCTCCAGTACTGGCAGCACTCATGCAGCCCCAGACCATGACACTCCCACCACCATGCTTGACTGTAGGTAAGACACACTTGTCTTTGTACTCCTCACCTGGTTGCCACCACACACACTTGACACCATCTGAACCAAATATTTTATTATATCTTTTCATGTGACAACACAAGAAATTACACTTTGCTACAATGTAAAGTAATGAGTGTACAGCTTGTATCAGTGCAAATTTGATGTACCCTCAAAATAACTCAACACTCATTAGCATGTTGGAATACTGCCCTGTGGTCCAGTCTCCGAAAGGAGGGGATCATGCTCTGCTTCAGTATGTCACAGTACATGTCGGCATTCATTTGTCCCTCAATGAACTGTAGCTCCCCAGCAATCCTGCAGCCCCAGACCATGACACTCCCACCACCGTGCTTGACTGTAGGCAAGACATACTGGTCTTTGTACTCCTCACCTGGTTGCCGCCACACACGCTTGACACCATCTGAACCAAATAAGTTTATCTTGGTCTCATCATACCACAGGACATGGTTCCAGTAATCCATGTCCTTAGTCAGCTTGTCTTCAGCAAACTTTTTGCAGGCTTTCTTGTGCATCATTTTTAGAAGAGGCTTTCTTCTGGGATGACAGCCATGCAGACCAATTTGATGCAGTGTGAGACATATAGTATGGTCTGAGCACTGACAGGCTGACCCCCCACCCCTTCAACCTCTGCAGCAATGCTGGCAGCACTGATACGTCTATTTCCCAAAGACAACCTCTGGATATGACGCTGAGCACGTGCACTCAACTTCTTTGGCCGACCATGGCGAGGCCTGTTCTGAGTGGAACCTGTCCTGTTAAACCGCTGTATGGTCTTAGCCACCCTGCTGCAGCTCAGTTTCAGGGTCTTAGCAATCTTCTTATAGCCTAGGCCATCTTTATGTAGAGCAACAATTCTTTTTTTCAGATCCTCAGAGAGTTCTTTGCCATGAGGTGCCATGTTGAACTTCCAGTGACTAGTATGAGAGAGTTTGAGCGATAACACCAAATTGAACACACCTGCTCCCCATTCACACCTGAGACCTTGCAACACTAACGTGTCACATGGCACCGGGGAGGAAAAATGACTAATTGGACCCAATTTGGACATTTTTACTTAGGGGTGTACTCACTTTTGTTGCCAGCAGTTTAGACATTAATGTCTGTGTGTAGAGTTATTTTGAGGGGACAGCAAATTTACACTGTTATACAAGCACTACACTTACTACTTTACATTGTAGCTAAATGTAATTTCTTCAGTGTTGTCAAATGAAAAGATATAATAAAATATTTACAAAAATGTGAGGGGTGTACATTTATGAGATACTGTATATATTCTTACACTGCCTGCACTAACTGTATATAGGCTACACCCTATCTATATACTACACTGCCTACATGCCACTAACTAACCTAGCTAAACTAACTCAATTCTCCACTTTCACACACTACATATGGCCGCTGTTCAAGCAGCCTTATATAGTGCGGGGCTTGGACTGAGACCCCTAAACCATGATTGGCCAAAGGCACCCTGATTTTGGCCAATCGTGGCTCTCACAGCAGAGTGCACTGTGATTGGCCAAAGCATGCAGGTCATGTGCATGCTTTGGCCAATCAGCGGGTGTCATTCCCCGTGGTCTCGCACTGCATTATGGTGCATTTTGCTGCGCTCAAATTTGCTGTGAATGCCCCATATTGTTCTAAATTTTGTGAATGGATGAACGCCCGATGTTTGAGTTGAACATAAGTTCGACTCGAACATCAGGCCCATCCCTATTCTCCATATGTTAATGATGAGAAATGGACTCAACCAGTCCTCAGACCAGCCTTTATACAGTATCCTGAAAAAAAAAATATTAGAAGATACAGAACATGTATAATTAATGACTTGAATCCACCCTAAATGCCTCATATAAGGACAGAGTGTAATCCTTTGGACAGTCTATAAAAATTCTATAAGCATCGCTTTTATGGAAGTGCTACTTTATTTGGTAAAAATGACCAAGGTAATGATTAATGCAAAGATTTTACAATATTATAACAAAGTACATTCTGTCAAATACATGATAAGTACAGCAGGTTCCATCCCTCTAATTTGTTAACCTTAAAGTGACCCATCCAGGCTTAAAAGACAATCCTAAAGAAAGGTGCCCTGCAAGAGAAGAGGTAATGGGGTTGATTTACTAAAGGTAAATAGACTGTGCAGTTTGCAAAGTGCACTTGCTCCAGAGCTTAATGAGGTAAGGCTTCACTTTGAAAAAAGTACCCAACCACGTGCAAGGAAAATTTTAAAAAAAGCATTTTTGCTTGCACATGATTGGATGATGGAAGTCAGCATAGCTTCTGCTAATTTACTAAGATCTGGAGCAACTGCACTTGCGGGGAAAAGACAGCCTCCGTCAGTCTTTTCAGCATTCAATAGTTCTGAAAACATGTCATTGCCTATTTATAATACATGTGTTATAATATACTTTTGCATTGATTAATCCTTAACTTTATCACCATATAAACCACTAGCCAGCAGTGGCGGCCCATCCATCCATGCGTCCGGCCCTCTAATCGACATGCCGGGTGCTGGACGCATGTATTTTTTTTTGAAGCACGTGATTACAGCCAGAGGCTCTAACAGGCTTCAAAAAAGGGTGGGCTCAGGGTGTGGCAATAGCGAATAAATATTCGCTATTGTCACACTGATTCTCCTCCCGGCCAGTCAGGAAGTGGGTCATGAGACCCGTCATTCGATTGGCCGAAAGGAGAGGCGATCCAATTGGCCGCCTAGAAGGAGGAGGGAGGAGACGCACTGAGGAGAGGAGGGAGGAGACGCATGGCATGATGCGGGGGAGAAGGAGATGCAGGGGAAGCCACCGCAAGGAGCCTCTGCAACCTAGATGGGGCAAGTGCGGGGCTGCTGACCCGACTGACTGGGGGGGGTGGGAGGTAGACCCGGTGACCGACCGAAGGGTGGCTGTGGGTGTATTGCTTGCCACCCCTCCAATATACCACCAGCCGCCACTGCCTGCCAGAGAGGTGAGTATAGTGTCTCTTCTCTTGCAGGACACCTTACTTTAGGACTTTAGGGTTGTCTTTTAGGGTCCATGTGCACTGGCCATAAAAATGCAGCTTATGCAGGCATTTAGAATTTTTTCTTCAGCCTGTAGAAGCAACTCTATGCTAGCCTATGTGACCATGCACATTAGGGAATTTACAGGCATTTATACAAAGGAGCGTTTAGAGGCAGAAAAAAACCCTTTAGAATCACAATTTTTACAGGAGCTTTTGGGCAGAAAAAATGCTTAACACTCATAAACACACATATCACAGCATTTAGGAGTGTTTGCCGTTTTGAAGTGATGATGTACCGGCACATCGCTCTGTTTACATTTTTTTTAGTTCTAAGCAAACTTTATTGAGATGTCACACAGACATCTGGTAAAGTCCAATTGCCCCGGCCACGTGGTGCGAGGCAGGGGATTACCTCACACTGCATGGTGCTGAAAAAAAAGTGCTGCATGCAGTACTTTTTTTCAGCACATACTGATAGTACACATCCGCAACTCAGTGGTGTGAACTGGACAGATAGGGAAACAAGGCATTTTTCCTTGTCATGCAGTGGGACTGCATTGGAATACCCACCCAACGCATTCCCACCATTCTCAGGGTCCATGCTAATGGACCCTGAGTGGATAAAAACTTCCATAGAGCTGACTGATTCAGGTTAGGCAGCTCACAACAGACAAGGCAATGCTCTAGTGCAGGGGTAGGGAACCTGCGGCTCTCCAGCTGTTGTAGAACTTCATGTCCCATGAGACATTGAAAGGCTAATGAATATAATTACTCCCAGAAGCATAATGGGAAATGTAGTTCTACAACAGCTGGTTCCCTACCCCTGCTCTAGTGGGTACCCCAGCAGGTTACCAGTAAAAAACATGCACTATTGGTGTTAGGAGAAATCTGCACTATTCTGTGGACTTATGCAGTTGTGCGCGCGCCTGTGCGCGCCCGCATGCACGCGCCGGAAACTGCGCCAAACAGCTCCATTTAAGCCTGCAAAGCCCAGCAACAAGTGCTGTCCATTCTACAGCATTTAGTGTGTTCCTGAGCAACCTTGCTACCTGTTATCTGTTCCTGTGACCCGGCTTGTCTTGACCCTATCTGATCTCCACCTGCATCGACCCCCAGTGTGCCCCCGACTACTCTTCTGCCTGCTCCTTGTGTACCTTGCTGCCCGCCTGTTGACAACCCTGCCTGCACCTGACTACTCTTCTGCCTGCACCTCCTGTACCGCATTGCCAGCCTAGTTGCCGACCCGGCCTGCATCACTACTCTACTGTCTGCACGAGCTCTACCGGACTGCTCACACCACCACCAGTGAACCAGTCCAGCCCTCGTGCCCCTCTGTGCTCCCGAACTTCCTGTCTGTCCTACCAGGGGTTCCCGAACCAGGGCCGCAAGAGTGGTTGCTTCCTGCACAAGACAGACTCCACCACCAGGTGCGTGACAATTGATATAAGCGCCTTGATTGCTTTGTGCAGATATTGCTGGCCAGAAACTCTCCTGATCCAGCAATTACATTTATTACACTGATTCACACAGGAAAGCCATTCAGGATTTTTATTTTAACTGAAGCATTGATGAAGGAGAAGTTAATGAATTCTTTTTGACTCTTTTATTCTTTGATCTGATGCTCTTTCCATTAGTGCATGGACAAGAATGATGTTAAAAAAAATTCTGCCAATAGAACCACTTTAATGAATTTTCAAAATCAGTAAGTTAAAAAACATGATCACAAATAGGGCATAGGTGTACATTGTGAGCTTTGGTGAGGTGGAAATGTCAGAAAGGTTTCACAAGGTTGTTTCTGCCTTTTAAAAAATGCACCACAATGTGCATACATAAATATATGATTAAACAAAGTGCATACTGAGTTGCTACCCTACAATTTTGAATTTCCTGTCTTCTTAGCAAATCTATCCACAGAGCCCAAATATACCAAAATTAACACTTCTCTCCATTTCTCCAAAGCCCAATGGGAGTCACAATGGCGTCTTGTTTCTGGTAACTTGAGAGGTTCCTTGACTCTTTCATTTTAGACTTCAAGATGCTGCATTCCAAAGCAATACAATGCTTGATATTTATACCGAGGAATGCAGCATTCAGAGCCCAGCTACTGACTCACTAATTGATTTTGTGTTTCCTTGTTTGGAGTGAGGTGTGGATCTTGATCTAGCTAAGCAGTAAATGCCTTTACTTCACTGAGTGAACAAAGTCCATAGGACTCATTCAGGTAGACACATGCAGACTCAAGGCCTGTGTGAAGAAATGAAACCAGAACCAGAAAGCCTCAACACAATATCACATCTATAAATATCATATAATGTACTGTTTGCAATTATTATTTTTAATTAGAATTTTATTTTTATGTAATTTTGCAGCATTTTGAAGGGGTTTATGTGCAATTGTGTCATACTCTAATCATTCCCTACACTAGCTACAACATATGAAATCTTTCCTTCTACAATTAAAAGTGAACCTATGTTTTGTGCATATGTGCTTTGTGGTGTAAAAATATTGGTGCAGTTTTACTTTTGTTGCTGTATTTTGGCAGCTCATTCTAAATGAGTGATGTGCCTTAATGTAATGCAAGTTAATGTGCAAAATACCACACATTAGCAAGTGTGCAATAAACGCACCACAGCAGACAAGATTTGAAAGGCCCTTAAAGTACTTTGGATTCAGAGGGAAACTGAATGACGGAATGATAAGATCTTGTAAAGTTTGTGAGGATCAGTTCATTTGACAACACAATAAGAATTCCTGTCTCCTTCCACTAGTAGGAATGGAGCATGGCAATACAGTACATATTGTATATTTGACAACAGATTTCCAGGAATATAGAATACTTTAGCACATCCATATTAAACAAAACAATGAGTTCCTTATAGACTACCAAATAAAAACAATACCTGTTAATTCAGTAAACTTGTAAATTCCTGTGGACTCTACGATGTTATCTCAAGCAGTCATACCTTTTTTGCCCAGGGTAACTCTGTGAACAACATGTAAGCTGAGGTTAGTACCCTTTTTAGGACTCTTTTTAGGGAAACTCCACCCCTAGGTGGGTACTGTGGGCGGGGCTATCCTATTCATAAGAGATAGCCTACAGAACATCATTATGTAGGTTATAACCCTACTACAGCACTCCCTTTTGGGCAGGCCTAATATAGGCACTATTGGAGAACCCCTCTAAGGGAGCCTACAGCTAAGCAAATGTAAATGGCTGGTGTACTGTTGTATTGTGAAGAACTGTGCACCCTGTTCATGTTACATTAAAACATTAAAAACGCTGATCGTGTCGACATTCCTTGATTTCTGAAGTGGGGCCTCTGGAGCATGTGAGTAACCAAGAATTGGTGTACAGGTGCATGATACCGTATTACTTTCCTGTTGCAGGAGAAAGATCGGATATGTCCTGGGCTGGCATGACCATTGCTGGCAGCTAATAAGGGCCCCCAGAACATCTCCCTCTATGTAATGGAGATGGGGAGATGTTCTGCAGTCCTAACATACTTCCTTTCCAATAGTGATAATGCTCCTCCTCCATAGGTACAGTACAGAAAATGAGCATTGTCAACCTAGGGTAAGAAATGTATTTCTAGGAGGATCAAAGCAAAGTAAGGAAAAATGTATGAAAAAAGTTAAGTAATGAAGCTCTAGGATTTAGATGTATTTAACATATAATTTGTTATCCTGTGGACTTTTTTGTTTGATTTCAATGTATTTATTATTTTTGGTATAAGCATTTGGTACAGATCAAACAGTCTGCAATGCGGGTACAGAGAAAGTAAGTAAAAAAAATGGATCAACAATAAGGCAAACTGGTATCCAATAGACAGGAGCATATATTGGATCAATAAGAAGAATAACAAATCTGACTTTGCTTTTTTTTTTTTTTTTTTTTTTTAATGGGCCATCCTTTGCATTCCCTAATCTAGGCTCTTGAGTCCTGAGTCTTTAGTTTGAATATCCAGGATTTCTAAATTCTAATGAAAATTTGACCAACCTGGGTAAAGTGTCCGCAGTAACATTTCATGTTCTGTCTGTCTGCTTACCTCTCTGCTTGTGTTCAGCTTAGAGGCAGTGCACCGCTCACTTGTGCGCTTAAGTAATCTTCCCTCAGCAGGGCTCCACCCCAGCCTCTAACAAGGAACACTATATAACACCATGTAGTGCAAGCCAGCACTGCCGATCAACATTGTGTGTTAGGCTTCCTGTGTGTGTGGTTCCTGCCATGTGCTCTACGTCTGATTCCGTTTACCTACTGTCACGTACCTGGTGGACAACCTGATTAATGCAGGGGGTCACCTCTCTTGGTTCGAGAACCCCTGGTAGTGCAGACAGGAAGTTCAAGAGCACCAGGGGGCACGAGGGTTGGACTGGGTCACTTGATTGTAGGTGAAGGTCCACTGATGCTCGTGCTAGGCAGGAGGATGGTGATGCAATCCGGGTCAGTAACGGGCTGGTGGTGCGGTAAAGGTGGACCAGGCAAGCAGATGGTCGGGTACAGGCAGGGTCGGAAATGTGCGGGCAGCAGCGGTACAAAAGGAGCAGGCAGAAGAATAATCATAGACAGGCCGGGGGTCAGGGCAGGCGGAAAGCGACAAAGTCCAAGTAAAGCCGGGGTTACAGATGCAGGAAAGTCTCTCAGAGTAAGAACGGGGTTACAGATCACAGGAACGCTGTAGAACGGACAGCATCTGCTGCAGGGTGTTGTCTGCTTAAACAGGGCCGTTTGGCGCCATCGGCGTGCACGGGCGCGCAAACGCGGGCACGTGCAAATGCGCACAGACCACCAGAAATGGCTATTTTCCTAACACCTACTTTGGCTTGTTCTTGACTATTCCTGTCTGCTTGATCCCCGACCCTTGGCGTGTTCTCCTGTCTGTCTCTTTCTGCTCTTGGCCTGAACCTTGGCTATCCTACTGACTATCTGTTGTTGTCCTGCACTGCTGTTTCCTCTCTATCCACCAGTAGCCAGCCATGAGCGTGAGCTGGGAGACCCTGGGGGCCACGACCTAGAGTCATTTGCAGTGAAGTCCATCCTCACCATCAGAGGCTCTGGTGAAAACCTGCTGGCTCTTAGACTCCACGCCCTGGGGAATCTTACACTCTAGCTTCCTGTGTAATCTGTGTCAGTGCTCTAGTGGTCCTGCTTTCCTGAACCACCCAGAGCTCCATTGGCAGCAGTCAGCTAAAGGGTCCACAACCTTAGCGGCGTGCCCCTAACCCCAGCATTGTGCATCTGTCATCTGACCCCAGTGACCTGACAGTAAATCTAGACCCTAACTAAATAACATTTAGTTTTTGAAATCACTGCTTATCATATACATTTGCGATTCTTTTTTTAATATCATCTTTTTTAAATAATTTTTTGCTAAGGTTCTCTAGCTGCTTGCCATTCCCTCTCTACATGAACTTGCTTCAGCATTAGCTGTACATCATTACTCTGAAACCAACTTCTTGATAATAACAACACTGGCTACACCAGGGGTGCGTGTAAAAGGGTGACAAATCAAGAGCACAACTGCAAGACTTTTGTCACTCCATAACAGAAATTGTCTAAAGACCTAAATGGCAGAGTCACCAGTTAACAAATTAATAAACGTTGTATATTTAAAAGATTCAAAATAACTTCAGAGATTAAATTAACATAAAAGCCTATATAAGATTTTTGGGGCTGCGTTTTAGATCCACATTAACTTACTGAAAGAAAGTTAAAGTTGATCTTTAAAGTGGTTGTAAGGGCACAAGGTTTTTTACCTATACCAATAGAATGCATGAAGGTAGAAAACCATCTGTGTGCAGGACCCCCCCTATTACTTACCTGAGCCCCCTCTCGATCCAGCGATGTCCACAAAAACCTTGCCTCTCCAAGGACTCACACTCCTGATTGGCTTTTGGCAGCAGCCGGAGTCATTAACCATTGCTCTCAATCACAGCCAGTGAGTCAATCAGGAGATGGAGGGGGGCAGGGCTGAACCGTGGCTCCGTGTGTAAATGGACACACAGAGCAATGACTCAGGAGGGCACCTGCTTGCGTGCCCCCAGAGCAAGCTGCTTGCTGTGGGGGCAATCGGCAGAAGGGAAGATCCAGAAGGACTGTCAAGGGACCTGAGAAGAGAAGGATTGGGGCTGCACTGTGCAAAAGCACGGCACAGAGGAGGTAAGTGTAACATGTTTGTTGTTGAAAAAACAAGGCTTTAGTATAACAATATGTTAATAAGTTATATCATAAGTTATATCAATACAACTTACTGAAAGTTTCCACTTGTACAAAAGATACTTTGATAGAAAATCAGCTGTTCTCACCATAGATGCTTTCAAAAAGAGGAAACAAAGGTTTTGATTTATGAAAAGTGGAGGTGTTGCCCATAGCAATCTGTATGTTTAAAACATTCATATTCTACTCTGCCTTTGGAAAAAAATGTAGAAAAAAGATTTGCTAAAATTTGCTTAAATTTTCTTGTTCCCATTCACTCGTATTAGCCCAAGTTACTATATTTTTGAGTTAAGACAGGAAGTTAAGGGGACCCTGTCACAATTAAACTAGGAGTACCTGTCTCCTAGGGTGTTTTTTTCTCTGGCACAAGCTCATTGTTTCACCTTCTGCATACTATGGCGGTTTAGAAAAACCCTTGAGGGCAAAAAACAAATGTGTCTTCTTAATATCTGCTCCATATTGCTCTTAGGGCAGTGATGCCATCGCCAACCCTGTCAAGGAATTTTATATCTCCTTGCACTAGGCCCTATTCTCTTGGTTTTGATCATAGCCGGTTTTCTGTAAAGTATTGGTGGGGAACACTGTATAAGCCAGTCTATACACAAATCCTACACACTTGTTTATTAGACTCTACCACACTTTAGTTAATTACCTTGTGCCAGGCAGTATATTTATGGAGGATTTTGTGCAAATAATCAAGACAATTGAAAAAAAGAATCAATACTATTGACTAGCACATTACATAAAAACACATATAGGCGCAAGCAAATAAGCATCTCAATTTTTTGCTTTAATTAAAAGCAACCTGCCTACATATAAAACGTGGTATTTTATAAGCTTTTTGCTAACAGAGGATAAATAGTAGTACATTAATTCAGACTGAAGCAATAATGGGGAGCATTTTGGGTTCAAGTTGAGATGGAAGTGGCAAAGGTTTCTGCTACCAACACTTACAGAACTCAATGCAAAATTGTGACTGCTCGGTGCTAATACTATCCATGCTTACCGTATTTTTCGCCGTATAAGACGCTCCGGCATATAAGACGCACCCAATTTTAAAGGAGGAAAATCTAGAAAAAAAAAATTTTGAACCAAATACTGTAGTAAAATATTCTTTTTATGCCATTCGTACCTATCATAATCGTGGCTCGTCAGTGTTAAAACGTAACTCAAGACATTCACAACCATCGTCTTTGGAAACGGTGAAGGTAGAGTTGAACTTGGGTTTTACGAGGGGTAATAACGAAGTCAGACTTAATTACATGATGATAAATAGGAGACAATCGTTTTTCGAATATTTTATGGTGCAAAATATACATCCG
>BLSH010385270.1:350156-367262 GCA_018402905.1 Glandirana rugosa | reverse complement strand
AATAGCCAGTAACATTGCTCCCACATTAGTAATAATAGCCAGTAACATTGCTCCCACATTAGTAATAATAGCCAGTAACATTGCCCCCACATTAGTAATAATAGCCAGTAACATTACTCCCACATTAGTAATAATAGCCAGTAACATTGCCCCCAACATAGTAATAATACTCACTGTTGCAGAAGTGTGCTCTGGTAGGATCCGCCGCCGCCGGGTGTACCAAGATGGCCGACCGCTCCGGAGCTAGGCCAAAGCCACGGCCTTTCCTAAGGCCGCGGCGGCGTTGCGCTCCGCGGAGGTAAACTCTCTATTCGTCGTATAAGACGCACCAACTTTTCCCCCCCAGTTTTGGGGAAGAAAAAGTGCGTCTTATACGGCGAAAAATACGGTACCTAATGTTCACACATGGACCAATAGGGATCATTGGAAGTTCGGAAGTGGCAAGGCCAAGCTAAACTTTTATAGGGACTGCATATAACTTCAGTTTCCTATATATATATATATATATATATATTTCCTAACTTCGCAGCCATACAGGAAAAAAGAAGAAATGGCCGCACACCACCGTAAGGTCCAACGTCCTTTATTGGGACATCCCACACATCACAGGAGCAGATGCCTATGGAAGACATGTTTCTTGCACCTGACATGCACTTAGTCATTACTACTAATGACTAAGTGCACGTCAGGTGCAAGAAACGTGTCTACCATATGCAATCTGCTCCTGTGATGTATGGGATGTCCCAATAAATGACGTTGGACCTTACGGTTGTGTACGGCTACTTCTTCTTTTTCTCCTGTACATTGAAGCTAAACCTTAACTCCAGGCAGACAAAAATGACTAGTGTAAAGCTGGCCATACACTGTTAAATATTTAATTTAGCCTGCAGGCCAAACAAAAAAAACAAAAACAACAGATATCTCTATCCACGCTCTACAACACGGATGGATGACTCTACAATTGCGCCTATTCAGATTGTGATAGTGGCTGCATCTGATTGGATGCAGCTGTTGTTTGGACGAAACGTTTCCGTCTCACTCTTTCAATTTTTCAACTGAAGGATGTTGGGAAGATGTGAGCTGACAGTGCCACCATCATAGCAAATTTCAGCTGGTTTATCAGGAACTTTAATGAAATTTGCATAGCGTATGGCCAGTTCAAGTATCTGAATTTGACTTGATCTCTTATATAGCATCACTCAGACAGGGATAGGGAGAGGCAGGACTGGTAGCCATTCAGGCATGTAGCATGGAAAAAGTGGTCATACACAGAGACAAACCATCCTGAAACTCGAGCTGTGGGTGGCCCTGTTGGCACCACTCTGCCCGACATTCTTCAATCTGAAAACCGAAGAAACTGAGAAGAATATTCAGTCAAATAGTGACTTCCGCCAGTCGGTGCAGCTGCTGTTCAGGTATTCTAACAGTTGTGGGTGTTGCAGCAGGAGATTCGTCTATCCTCACTGTTTAGCATAGATGGAAGAATCAATAGATTTCTCTCAGTTGGCTTCTGTATAAACAATATAACTAAACAATCACCGTGCAGACCTCTCTAGTGTGATATCTAGTGATTGGCTACCAGCATAAATATGTGTCCCCACATTAAATGAATTAACAAAAATAAAGACAATGCGCCACTACTCCGACCCAATAAAGTGACCACAAAGTATTAGTGCAAAATACCCTGTGCAAAATGATTACATAAGATGTACAAAAACACTCATAAATAGTATCCGTATGAATACAATGTGTGAAAACACAACACAAAAACTGCACAGTGATACTAAACACATTTTTTTTTAAATATATAAATATCCTCCTGGGGGATATGTGCAACAATGTGGTCACCCTCTATGGATACTATAGACATAGACAGCCTGAATGTGTAGGAAAAAAACCTAAAAAAACAGCAGTGTGCACAACAAGTGCAATATAACATTAATGGTGTCACCTTCTGCAAAATATTGAAATCAACCATAAAATGCAATTAAAATATGCAAACCAAACACATACCAGTATTATAGTATTATGAAGGAAAACCTAGTGTATGAATGTATGTATTTAGGAGGTTTTCCTTCATAATACTATAATACTTGTATGCACTTGGTTTGCATTTTTTTCATGTGTTGACATCATTATTGTTAAATTGCATTTGTTGTGCATACTGCTGTTTTTTATGGTTTTTCTCTACACATTCAGGCTGTCTATCTCTAACAGTATCCATAGAGGGTGACAACATTATTGCACACAGCACATACACTGGTTTGCAGTGTATTTAACCCCTAGGGGTATATTTATAAATTTAATTTTTTAAATATATTTGTTTGGTCTCACTGGACAGTTTTTGTGTTGTGTTTATTACACATTGTATTCACACGGATACTATTTTTGAGTTTTTTGTCCACCCTATGTAATCATTTTGTATAGGGTGTTTTGCACTTATACTTTATGGTCACTTTATTGGTACGGAGTAGCGCCACATTGTCTTTATTTATGTTAATTTGTTTAGCTTGTGTAACAGAGAAAAGTGATATCATCCACCTGACTGTGCTCTGCGGCAGAGTTATATAAATTTCAGAAATGGATGGACAGGAATACAAAACCTTTGACAGGTAAAAATGTTCCATCATACATATTTCACCTATGTATTTAGCTGCTCAACCTGTAAGCTCAGCTTTAAAGGCTAAGTTTACATTTTCAAAAAATAATAAAAGCCCATATTTCTGCAGGGAAAAAAATGTGCATTTATTCATTTTTCAATGCAAAGCATTGCACCTGTGATCATGCTGGGTGCAATGCAAAGGCCCCTGCAGTCTTCTCCTCCAGCTTAATGTTTTTGCCAAGGTATGGACTTTCAGCTGGAGAGCTGGAGGATTTGCCAGTGAACTAAGAGTGCAGTAACCACCTCACTCTTGCTCTATTGGGGAGGACAAGTCTGTGGTGGCAGACGGCACTTGAAGTTCATTTATTCACAGATCTCTATGAATGTCAAATGTTACAGTGGCTGGAGGGAAAAAAATCTTTGCACACTGTCATTGGAGGAGGGGGGGGGGGGGCTTTTAGAGGGTGGTGGGGTTTGCTCAGCATCATGGTGCATGTTACACCCTAAATATGGGTGTACCATTTAACATGTTGCGAAAGTTGGAGTTAGCTTTTACCCTCTACTGATTTATTTGGCTTAATATGCTCAGTTTGAGTTGTCCAGATTTGTGAAAGGACAAGAACTGTCTGATCTGACCCACATTATTATTATTTCAGGTACTTATATAGCACTGTCAATTTACACAGCGCTTTACATATATATTTTACATTCACATCAGTCCCTACCCTCAAGGAGCTTACAATCTAAGGTCCCTAACTCATATTCATACATACACTAGGGCCAATTTAGACAGGATCCAATTAACCTACCAGCATGTCTTTGGAGTGTGGGAGGAAACACCAGAGTATCCAGAGGAAATCCACACAGGCACAGGGAGAACATGCAAACCCCGGGAAGGTAGTCGTTGGGATTCGAACCAGCGACCCTTTTTCTGCCAGGCAAAAGTGCTAACCACTACACCACTTTGCCACCCACACCAACCAGATATAAATGTTTATCCTGCAGATGTAATATAATTTGATGTGATTGGTTAAGGAATATTTTCACTAAGGATGCTTTAATAAATCCTTCTTTGGTTGGGATTTGAACCAATGACCCTTTTGCTGCCAGGCAAAAGTGCTACCCACTACACCACTGTGCCACCCACACCACCAGATACAAATGTTCATCCTGCAGATATAATATAATTTGATGTGGTTGGTTATGGAATATTTTCACTAAGGACGCTTTAATAAATCCTGCTTCTTATTATTGCTTTTCATTGTCAGTTCATAGAATGGCAGAACTATTATTCTTGAACACCAACATAAGTTTGATCACAATTTTGTTCTATTCCTTCAAATATACATAAACCGTGAACTGTGTTTCTGAAGAAACATATAAAAATGTGTTATTGCTGTATAAGCAATGGTCTTACTGTCTTACTGCCCTTGTAATAATAATAATAAAAAAAACGCATTTAACTGTTAATAGTGCATTTTAATCAATCTTGAGTATAACATTGAATATATTTATGCAACTTACTTATGCACAAGATCACATTAAAAATGATATTCCAAAATATTAAATCAGACAAGGCTAAGCCAATCTGTTGTTTCCCCATTAAACTAGCCTTCTGTGTGCATTTATAGTCTTTTTTTTATGTTTTTTTTATTGCTCCTTGACAAAACCCCCTTAAACCTCCCGTTGTGGAGGTTAGCAGAAGGAGCATTAATGGAATTGTCTCCAGAGACTTTTGGAAATGAATATGTAATAAACTTAAAGCACAGCCAGTATGAAAGAAGGTGACTGTGGACGTACAGTCCAGGCAGCAAGCCCCGTAAATTGCCTTCTTTTTTGGTGCAGGCCCCCGAAATAACCATCATATTTTACCAGCCCATAGTAATAGAAATTCATTCAGACATCTGCACAATTCCAGAGAGCCAAATCTTCAGGAAGACCGCTCAGATGAGCCATTTTACTAGATAAGGAAGAGAAAAGCAGCCAGCCCAGCTAAATCCTTGACCTGCAATTTAGAGGGTCACCCAGAGTTCAATGAGCTTCTCCAAGCCGATTTGCACAATTAAAAATATAAGATAGGCATTAGAATAATTGCATAGATATCGCCACAGCCATCCAAAAAAACAGGCTTATGCTGAATATTTTGATTAGCAGGAGAAAGTAATACCCTGGATATAAATGACGTGACCCAATTCATGCTGTGCCATTTCTCCCATGGAAAATAGCATTCCATCCTTAAAATGCTGCATTTTACATTTCAGTTTATGTGTTAAAGCCGATATAATACTTTAAGAAAGACCGGAAAACATATTTTTCCTCCAGCTGTTAATGTGACATAAAATCCAGCTTCCTTCTTGCAATCTGACAATCAAAGTACATAGTATTTTTTCTCTTCTAATAAACTTCTGGCCTGAAGCCGCATGAAATTAAGCTTCCATGTACATTCTTATTGTGCACTTGACATGCACAGGAGGCAGCCATGCTGTTAATTTTTTAGGTGCCAGGGGTCATTGCTTATCTAAAGAAGAATAATATAAATTAACGTTAGTATTTGATTAGTCAAGGTAAGATCATGTGGACAGTTGAGCCAGTAGCACATTTCTTAACCACTTCACGACCGCCCGCCGTTGAATACAGGGCCATATTAATGTAGGGGCTATTGGAGCTACAGCTCCAGGCCCCTACCTTAATATAGGCCCAGCCGCGCAAGACATTTTCCCTGGCAGCATGGTGCCGCCACTCTGCCCACCACTGCCCAGTGTCCACTGCTGTGAAAACTATTGGTGCATGCACAGGTCCCGGCAGAGGAGGAGGATGTAACTTCCTCAGCACCAGGCCCATGATGCTCTTAATCCAGCCCTGGTTGAATACCATTGTTATGGTAGCAGATAGCTGTCATAATCCCTGTATTTTCTTGAACAGCAGGCTGTTCGCTTTCAGATAAATGTGGTCTCTATGGCGGATTCGCTGCAAGATCATTGTTATCGGGAGTGGGAGAGGGGCCCTCCCACTGCACTCCGGTTGTCTCCACTGGTTGGTAGCGGCGGAGACTCTCCAATCCTCTCTCCCCACAGGCTGGATGCTGACTGAGGGTAAGATCGCCCCCACTCGGCTCCATACCATTTTTTTCAAGTGACATTTTTTATTTTTTATTGCATTTTAGTGCAAATATGAGATATGAGGTCTTTTTGACCCCAGATCTCACATTTAAGAGTCCTGGGAGGGGTGTGGTTTGGTCCCAGTCTAAGATGGACGCATAGTCCTACGCTCCCTCACCCCGAGGTCCAGCTAGAAGCTGAGCGATGACGATACACCCGTCTCAACACCCGTCAAACATGGGTAGGACATCTCGGAGCATGTCTGCAACTAGATCCCGGTCTCCCCGGGACTCCGACAAGCAGCTAAGCCACAACATACCGGCACTTTTCCGGACACCACAGCCGCAATGAGAAGACGCCATGCTGCCCTCTCAGGCCTCCTCCCACCAGACACGATCCCCGAGCAGGAACCCTTCTCCCCAACAGGTCCAGAGCTCCCAACCTCCAGCCCCGGCACTGAGCCTTAGTGATCTCCGGGCAGTGGCAGCTGACATAAAACAGGCACTGTCCGCTGCTATATTGGACTTAAAGGCAGACATCCAGTCCAACATCACCAGAGTAAAGGCAGTGGAAGCTGTCACGGCCCTCCATGACACCTCTCCATGCCATGTCCAGTAAGTAACGGAATCACATGCCATACATCTGAGAGAGCTTAACAGGCATATCGAAGATATCCTCGTTCCAAGGATCCCGTTGGGGTGAGGAAAAGTGAGAAAAAAATCTAGAAGCATGCAGGTGGAAAATTGTGGATCCTGCCACCACTGATACTCAAAGCCTCTCACCTCCTTTCCAAGACCTGAACAAGTCATAAAGCGTAAATCTAATCTCCCCACGTGGAAAATGCTGAACGATCAGACTCCAGATGTCCCAGCCACTCTTCTAAACGCACATTCCTCGAAAGTATGCACAGAAAAAGGGGGACAAAGCCATCTAGTGCTCTCTGTATATATCTGTTCCGTTTATTAAGAATAAAAAGCTACTCACAATGTTATGCACCTCCACTGGTGCTAGTATCCAAGCATAAAAACATGTAAATCCTCTCAAAGATAGCCGTGAGGGTGACGTCCGATGTGGCTTCAAACTCCAGAAAACAGATATATAAGGAACAGAAATTGAATAGATATATACAGAGAGCACTAGATGGCTTTGTCCCCCTTTTTCTTTGCATACTATTTGAGGAATGTGTGTTTAGAAGAGTTGCCTCAATAGTTTCACTCACAAAGAAGAGATCTTCCGTAATGCTAGAATACGCAACCACCTCCACTATCATGGAACGGAGGTCAAAATCTACCAGGATCTCTCGAATATCACGCTCCAGCGCAGAAGAGAACTACGGCCCCTGCTAGATCAATTACGCTCAAGAGTCATCACATATAGATGGAAGTATCCCTTTGGCCTATCAGCTACATCCCACATTTAAGAGGTCCTGTCCTGCTTTTTTTCTATTACAAGGAATGTTTACAAGTGACCCAAAAAATCTTTTTTAAAAGGACAGCGTAAAAATAAAAAATAAAAAGTAAAATAAATAAGAAAAAAAATTTTTAAAGCCCCCCATCCTGCCAAGCTCGCAAGCAGAAGTGAACGCATACGTAAGTCGCGCCCGCATATGAAAGCGGTATTCAAACCACACATGTGAGGTATCGCCACGATCGTTAGAGTTAGAGCAATAATCCAAAACTGGTAACCTGTAGAAATTTTTAAACTTTGCCGATGGAGATTTTTAAGTGCCAAAGTTTGTCGCCATTCCACGAGAGGGTACGATTTTGAAGCATGACATTTTGGGTATCAATTTACTCGGCATAACATTATCTTTCACAATATAGAAAAAAATTGGGCTAACTTTACTGTTGTCTTATTTTTTAATTCAAAAAAGTGATTTTTTTCCAAAGACAGCTGCGCAAATATGGTGTGACATAAAGTATTGCAGTGACAGCCATTTTATTCTCTAGGGTGTTTGAAAAATATATATATATATATAATGTTTGGGGGTTCTAAGTAATTTTCTAGCAAAAAAAAAAAAAACATATTTTAACTTGTAAACACCAAATTTCAGAAATAGGCTCGGTCCTTAAAGGGGTTGTAAAGGCAGAAGGATTTTTTTATCTTAATGCATTCTATGCATTAAGATAAAAAACCTTCTGTGTGTAGCAGCCTCCCCAGCAACCCCAAATATTTACCCTGAGCCCCTTCTCTATCCAGCGATGTCCACGATTCCCTCAGCTGTCCAGTACACTCTTCCTGATTGGCTGAAATACAGCAGTGGCGCAATTGGCTCCCACGGCTGTCAATCAAAGTCTGTCATCCAATCAGGGGAGAGAAGGGGCAGGGCCAGGTCGGGGCTCCATGTCTGAAGGGATACACGGAGCTCTGACTCGGCTTGGATGACCCCATAGAGAGCTGCTTGCTGAGGGGGCACTCGAAGGAGGGAGGGGCCAGGAGCAGCAAAGAGGGACCCGAGAAGAGGAGGATCTGGGCTGCTCTGTGCAAATCCAACTGCATAGAGGAGGTAAGTATAACATATTTGTTATTTTTTCTTTAAAAAGCGAGCCTTTACAAACACTTTAAGTTGTTAACTGTGCAGCAGCCCAGAAGTAAAGACCAATCGTCTTCCAAAACATGTATATGACAAGGTTACTACACATAATATGGTTGATTTATTAAAGGGGTAGAAACTATTCACTATTCAGTAAACATTCTTAGTAAATAAAGTGAAGCAGCATTTTTTTTCATCATTCAATCATGTACATTAACCACTTACCGCCCGGCCTATTAACAAATGACGGCGGGGCGGGTGGTTCATTATCCTGACTGGACGTCTATTGACGTGATCAGGATAAGCCGCGATCACGCGCCTGCGGGGGCACGCATCGCAGCGATCGGTGGTGCCATGGGTCAGTCTTCCATCGGAAGCCTTTTACCATGACCAATCACGGCTGATCACAGTGTAAATAGGAAGAACCGTTTATCTGCTTTTCCTCTGCTCAGGTCTGCTCAGCCGATCGGCTGCAGCCCCCCTCAGGATCACCCCACTGGACCACTAGGGAGTCGACCAGGACCACCAGGGAGCCCCCCCCAGGGACACCATGAGGAGGCCGCCCAGGACCACCAGGGAGACAACATGGAGGCCGCCCAGGACCACCAGGGAGCCCCCACTAGATCACCAGGTAAGGGCAATACAGTGCACTGTAGGGATGGCACTGTGCCCATATATGATGCCTGCCAGTGCCATCCCTAACAGTGCTATATGCACCAGTGCCATGTACCAGTGCCCACCTGTGCCACCTATCAGTGTCCACCTGTGCCACCTATTAGTGCCCACCTGTGCCACCTATCCGTGCCACCTATTAGTGCCCAGCAGTGCCACCTATCAGTGCCCAGTGCCACCTATCAGTGCCACCTATGAGTGCCCATCAGTGTTGCTTATCAGTGCCGCATATCAGTGCCCATCAGTGCTGCATATATGTGCCCCATCATCAGTGCAACTTTATCAGTGCCACCTCATCAGTGCCAATCTGTACTGCCTCATCAGTGCCCGTCAGTGTAGCCTCATCAGTGCCCATCAGTGTAGCCACATCAGTGCCCGTCAATGATGGAGAAAATGTACTTATACAAAGTTTTGTGACAGAAATAAAGATTTTTTTTTTTCAAAATTTTCGGTCTTTTTTTATTTGTAGCGCAAAAAATAAAAACCGCAGTGGTGATCAAATACGACCAAAAGAAAGCTCTATTTGTGGGAACAAAATGAAAAAATGTTTGGGTGCAGCGTCGCATGACTGCACAACTCTCATTCAAAACGCAACAGCACCGAAAGCTGAAAATTGGTCTGGGTTGGAAGTGTTCTAAGTACCTGGTATTGAAGTGGTTAAAGCAACTTTTTTTTTTTTTTTTTTACTTTTCCTTGCACATGATTGGGCAACCAAAATGAACACATCTTCAGATGTTTGAGTGAGTTCAGTGAAGCTTTACTTTTCAAAGTGAACTTTCACTTATACGTTTACCTATTACACCGGTACTTATGAATGCATAATAAACATCCCTGAGGAACTTATGAAATATGGACTGTCCTCTTCCTCATAATAAGACACCATCTTGTACTTTTATTGTTGCAGTATGTGTTCAAATATAAGGAAACGGCTTTTCTGTACTATACTCAATTATTGGTTCAAATAATAGTTACAATTTTAGAAGCCAAATCTCAGCAAAACTTTTAGTTACATATAATTACATATAGTTACATAGTTGGAAAAAGTCACAAGTCCATCCTTAGCCAGCCTGTGTGTGCTTATATGTTAATAATACATTGCATGCCCCTGTATGTTGTGGTCGTTAAAGTGCCCATGTAATAATTTTTTCAAAATTATCGATGCTCCCCGCTGAAACCACTGCTTGTGAAAGGGAATTCCACATCCTTACCGCTCTTACACTAAAGAACCCCCTACGCAGTTTAAGGTTAAACTGCTTTTCTTCTAATTTTACTGAATGGCTGCGAGTCTTTTTAAATTCCCTTCCATGGAAAAGCTTTTTCCCTCGACATGGAATTTTATTGATAGGCAACTCCTATCCTCATATTAATTAGTGGCTCCAAATTAATAATAAATACTGCAGTAGGGAAAAAAACACAAACGATACACTCAGCATATTTCCAAATAATTGTTCTGCTTTATTATGACTCAATAGAAGTTTTTTATACACATAATTATGTAGGTATCACATTAAATATTAAAATTGTACGTGTATGGTAACAAAGGGCGTAACATAGGCAGGCTGATTCTAATCAGGACTCAAAAGAATACAAACATGTAATGAAAACATTATTAGTGCTGTGTGCACAATGAGTGCAGTGTGCAATACATACAAATAGAACACAATTAAATACAGAACTTACAAATTTCCTTTACAATTGCCCCTCTTTTGATCAATATTTTGATCACTAACCATACCTGCTATCCTCTTTAAGCTGGAACCTCCACACACTTAGGTGGAGGTAGTCCTGGTCAAAGAGGCAAAACTCCATTGTGGAGAATATAATACCTGAGCAGTGGGGTCACCAGTACAGTATTTGTACATTGAAATAATATCCCCTCTCAAGCGTCTTTTCTCCAAAGAGAACAAATTCAATGCTTGTGGTCTTTCCCCATAGCTGAGATCCTTCACCCCCTTTATTAATTTTGTTGCCCTTCTCTGGACTCTCCAGTTCCAGCACATCCCTCTTAAGGACTGGTGCCCAGAAGTGGACGACATACTCAAGATGCAGCTGGACCAGAGTATTGTAGATTGGGAGAATTATTGTTTTATCTCTGGAGTTAATCCCCTTTTTAATGCAGGCCACTATTCTGTTGGTTTTGCTTGCAGCAGCTTGGCAGTGCATGCCATTGCTGAGCCTGTCATCTACTAGGACCCCCAGGTCTTTTTCCATCCTAGATTCCCCCAGAGGTTCTCCTCCTAGCGAGTAAACTGCATTCATATTTTTGGCACCCAAATGCATTATTTTACATTTTCCAACATTAAACCTCATTTGTCATATACTTGCCCACCCCAGTGTTTTGCAGGTTTGGTTAGAGTGAGGAATAACTAGAACCTCTGATATTCTATCTTTTTTTCTGGCCCCACTTAGATTTCCCTTTACTTCCCTTTTGCCTGAATCCATTACCCTGAATAAAAACCCTTTACACATACTAGAGAAATAGTTTGTATGTATGTATGTATGTATGTATGTATACCATAGATTTATCCATTAGATTTATCTTCTAACTTTCTATTCTATCTGACTCCCATCAAATAGACAAGAAATGAGGAGGTTTTACAGAGATGCAGACAGAAATAGAAGGTTCTGTTTCCAAAACCATAGAAAACATGATAAAGTCCTGGAGCTGCACTTGTATAACCAACTTTTTAAATACGTGATGGTAATGATGGTAATACAACAACCTTGAACCATATTATAATTGTTACTGCTTTAGAAAATTACAAGTAAATATGGGTTATAAAGGACATTGTAATTAAATGTTACCTGTACAAGGTGGAAAAAAGTAACTTGAAAAAAAACTTTGTTGTGGTACTTTTGCATGGTTTATGGTACAACCCACTTTAGGGACCTCTGGGCAGTTACTTTTTCTATGTTAGTATATTGATAGGTTAATATTTTATATATTTAAAGAAGAAGACAAGTAGCTAGAAAACTACTAGGTAGAATGGAATGCAATAAAATGGAAAACAAATTACAGATTTATCATAAACAATTTTTTATGCAATCATAAATGTTGCTTCCTAAATAAGTGTTGTGTTCTTCAAAATAATATTACATAAATAACAACTACACCCAAAATATGTAATCATTTATTATGTATAAGAGCATATAAGTGTTGTCCAATATTCAAGCATTTGAGAAAATGAAATAAAATTTAAAAAAATGACAGGTAGAGAATGTGGTTTTGTTCCATATTATGCACTAATTACAATTTTACCTTTTAAAAAAATGTTCTAATGATGGTATTTACCTGGCTGGACTGCTCACTCTACAGTGTTTCTGACCTGGTCATTCTCAAAGCTTTAATTTCTAGCTAATGTTCACATTATGCAAACACTTAGGAGACATCATTGTAAATGTGAAATATATAGCCATGTGGCCTGAGCAGGCATTGTGCTTTCTATTTTCTACATTTCTCAGCATTTTCAGCCCTTTGTCTGTCCGATATAACCAACACTGTTAATTTGGCTGATTGAACAGAGGACAAAAGGACAGGGGACAAACAGCCTCCATTCTATAAGGAAACAACTGAAAAGGCTGTAACGTGCTTCGATTCCCAGGCCGGTTGCTAAAAGAAAATGAAGGGGGTAAGAAAAAAGCTATTTTGTGTATTTATTTCTTCACTCCCACTGCCTCCAATGTAATGTGGCCTCCATCCCTCCAACTACAGCAACTTCAATTAATCTCTGTCATAGTGTAATCAGAAGGAGAAGGAGCATGGACAAATATGGATGGATCAGCAATTAATCTAAATCACTTTAATAGAAAGAGTTAGAGGGGGTGTAAGTCTCTTGAGAGGTGTTTAGGCAATGAGGTAAGTACTAAGAAATCACTACAAGATACTGGTATATGTTTGCAGTAGAGTAACTACAAGCTGATTTTAGAGAGCACCAACGTTCATAAAGACATTTCATGCAAGGAAAGAGAGTGGAAATAATGTAGTCAAGAACTGTAAATGCTGCTGTTTAGTTGCTTCAGGAGTTATAGTACACAAGTTTTTTTCTAGGCAAATACTTTTGATTAGTAATATCCTTTTTTATGTTTTCAGACATCCTCTATTTATTCCACAAGCTGTGGGTGAATACAATTATTTAGTGAGCAGTCGGCAACCTAAGAATTATTGTAAAAAAAAAAGTGGGAAGGACAAATAGCATTTTTCTGGTGATAATACTGACACATAATTCAGGGTCAGATAAAGCTGAAAATCTAATTGGCTTTATTACAGCCATCCAAATAAGGGGCAGAGCTCAAAATAAATGACTGATTGCATGGCCATTGCACATCAGCTGGCAAGCCAAACGCTACCAATTTACTAAAATCATTAGGCCAGTGATTTTACTAATCAGTACACTAACAGTGCAAATAAAGAATTAAAAAAAAACTGCCGCCCCAATTTACACCAGGTCAGGATGATTAAAAAGCTTGACCCTCAAAATAGCAGATGGTGAATTACTATGCCATGAATAGAGCTAAATGTAGAAAGTGGGCAATGATTGTTATAAAATAAAATAAAGTCATCCTTGGGTGAACAGATTTCTCTGGTCTAACTCTATTTTGAGGTTATTATTATACAGGACTTATATAATGGCAATAATTTGCTCAACACTCAAAAAAAAAAAGAGTTAGGAGGGCCCTGGTCACAGTAATAACTGTGTGGAAATGAGTTGATAAATTCAGTTGTTATGTAGAGGCAGGATAAGTTTTCGTAAAGAGATGATCTAAATGCAGACAGTGTAAGGCCAACTGAAAATTCTCCACCATTGCATAGTCATGCATACTAAAGTGAAATGAGCCTGAATATTAATGCAGCAAGTGTTTGGAAAAAAACAATTATGCAGGCTTGAACACAATTGGCGGCCAGCTAGAGGCTTGTAGAAGACATACTGTGCTGTTCTAATAGCTGTAACTGTGAGATAATTAGGCAACATCTACTCATATATTTATATTCTACTCAGTAGCATTGCTCATGCTAACAAGGCAGTGCAGCCAATAGCAAGAAAATAAGGTTGGTTTATAGGTGGTGGTGATTATCTCTCAACATATTGGGAGATATGTGCCCAGGTCATGATTGATTACTTTTCCACATGAAAATATCAATGGATTAATGGTGGACATGGCCACAATCACATGTTGCCAATGTAGCGTCATTTATTGATAACCCCACAAAACTGGATACCGGAAGTGACGTTCCATGGCCGCCATATTGCTACACCCGCAGTAGTGTATACTAAGGATACAGAGAGAAGATGGAAAGCGGACATCTTTTTACACCCACCGGAGTTTTTAACTTTACAGTTATTTTGAGACGTATTCCTATATACTGTATTTCAGTATGTAAGCTCCGTTTGCTGTTCAAAATAACAGTGAAAATAAAAACACCGGTGGGTGTAAAGAGATGTCCGCTTTCTGCCTTCTCTCTGTATCCTTAGTATAGACTAGTGCGGGTGTAGCAATATGGCGGCGATGGAACGTCACTTCCGGTATACAATTTTGTGGGGTTATCAAAAAATGATGCTACACCAAGTCAAAAACAAAATATTCTGGTTTGTCCAGTGGTTCCAAACCTGCAAAAAGAACAGTCTTTGTATGAGCCCTATGTTCATTACTAGCCAGATTATATCTAAAGTGGCTTAATTTACAGAAAACTGTAATGTGCATGTGGTGCAGAATCTCGTTCCTAATTAGGATTCTCTTAATAACAAACACTTGGAATGACTACCTCTGTCTATGATGTCATTGTGCCACCATTTCTCCTGCATTGAATAGACCTTCCTGGTCAGCCGAACTTAACCAAACTTAACCAAATCTTGGTATGTATAGGCATGGTATATGTCTAATTATAGAACATTTTCTAAATATGAGTAATATGCTGTGAGGTTAAACTGGAATGTCAGAAAACATTATTTTTAGTTTTGAATAGTGTGTGTAAAGGTTAAATTGATATTGTTGTCTGTGTCACCAGGTCAGAAAGTAAAGGGAAGTCTACACTTTTACAGCTATCACTGGAGAGAGCTTCTGTGATCAAGCCCTTATTTGGTGAAATGTTAGAGAGGGGCTGTTCTATGTGGGGCTGCAGTGTGCTAGGTCCAGGTTCGATGTGGTCTGACGTCACCAGATTGTGACTTCCTGTTTTCCAATTGAGCTCATAGAGCATGGTTGGGCTCCCTTTGGTCACACTCAAAAATTCCAGGGATTTTCATACTGGTTTAGAGCAGTGACATATCAATTAAGCAGAGTCAAAATCTTCCAGTGGGGACACCTGACTAGTGGCAACTGTCAAAGATGAGGTTTCATTATGGGTCTCATTTTGCGGAGACTTTGTCTAACTTCTCTAGAAATGCAGAAATTGAAAGTAAATCTCAACAATGTGGATATAGTTGATAAGAACCTAACAGATATTCTAATTCTTCCCAATTCCATCTGAAACTAAAAAAAATTGTGTCTGGATTTCCAGTTTAACATTAATGCTCTGCCTACACACTGATTCATTGAATTTCCAAAAAAGTAATATTTCACCACCCTTTGAGATGCTATTATTATTATACCATTACTATATAATTATTGCATCCAATCAGATAATTAGCAACAAATATGGGGTACAGCTTGAAATATTTTGTGTCAGATCAGTTTCATACTGAGATCATTAAAATGTCTTTAACCAGTGAAGAATCCTCATAACTTATCGGAGCAGACACAAGAGTGATCCTGTCAGTTAAGTTACAGTAGGAAGGGAGACCGCCCTCAACACTAATGGGGTCAGTCACCTACTTGTGTCCAAGATAACCATTACCTCTGTTAAAAACCCATTTGGCCGACATCCATAGACTTTCCTGGCTGTGTCTAACAAGGCACACGTCTTCCTCCTCTGATTAAGTCTGCATCTCTCTTAAAATAGACTGTTTTGTAGTTTCCTTTGTGTTAACAGGAGTATGTTAGCTTGTGGAAGTAAGCGTTATAAATCTTAGCTTTCACTAGACGTTAAATATATGACAACCATGCTGCATGAAGTTAACATGGCTCATGAGTTATGGGTCAGTCTGTTCAGTGAGGAGGTGTATAACTTATTACATATGCAAAGTATTCAGCAGAATATGTGAGTGATTTCCATCATGTAGGTTATACTAGGTTGTGTTTATACCTATTTATTACAGTGTACTAGAGAAATAATGAACCTTCAGTAATTGAATCAATATTTTTTTTTTGTAATATGTTCTTTAATTACTGTTCAAATGCAAATAATTTACATATGTCTCTTTCTCTTTTTCTTTTTCTATGTGACTACAGTGGCCATATTCTTAGAATGAAAATTAAGCGCTCAAAAGGGGTCAGTCTTTAAAATGGATTTTCACCAGTCATTGAGTCAATAGGACTGTGGGGTTGTGCTTGCATTAAAAATGGAAGGGATTTAGTGCCAATCAACTGTTCTCAGTACCCTCATCATCAGGTTCAAGGCTTCCAAAGTTCTTGGTTTACGCCCGAACCACGCGGGTGGATGTTAAAAACTAAGCAGCAGAGGGCAAGCTGTTGGAAGTCTTGTCTGTAGGTTACATTGACTATACCACACTACTTGGACTAATGCAAAAAGTGTTGTGTTAAAATTATCCTTCTATCCCTCTCTGCTGCAATCACCTAGCTCATTGTCAGTGGAGTCCTCACAGGAGGTTATCCATCTCCCACAGCGGTGGTGGGGGGTG
Source organism: Glandirana rugosa (assembly GCA_018402905.1). Lineage (NCBI taxonomy): Eukaryota > Metazoa > Chordata > Amphibia > Anura > Ranidae > Glandirana > Glandirana rugosa. The sequence continues at coordinate 350,621 of BLSH010385270.1, read as the reverse complement.
TTCCCCATGTTAATGTCCGTTGGTTTTCCACCCCACCCCCCGAATTATCGAGCACCAGCCACCACTGACTAGGCTGGATGACAGTAGAATGTTTGCAGAACGTTTGTAAGATGACAGTAGGTCGGATCAGTCACCACCGACCACGAGCTATTAAGCCCCCCACCCCACCTTTTGGTTGCCTGTAATTGTACCCCTTGTGGGGGGTGGTGGCGACACCCTCTACCTATTGGAGGACACTCCTGAGGTGACTGTTACTCGATCCACTAACGTCGTCTCTCCCTATCTTCCTATTAAAATTGTGTTGTGAAAAACGTAATCAGGTTCATCACACCATATCAGTTACATTGGATGTCTGTTCTGAAGGTTGTCGAACGGGAGACGACGAATCAAAAATTGTAGGTGGGCGCACCAAGCCCGCATTTGGTTCTTGAAACCTTCGGAACTTGGACTACTACTCCCATGACT
>BLSH010385270.1:317063-327925 GCA_018402905.1 Glandirana rugosa | reverse complement strand
AGGCATCCGGAGGCTGCCCCTTGGGGGGGGGGCAATGTTAGGAAAAAGGAACAAAATTTGCTGTTTTGGACGTTTTCCGCGGTGGCGCGCGCTCCCGTGCGCGTTCACGCGCCCGCGTGCGCGCGCACGCGCCGGAAACGGCGCCAAACGGGCCTATTTAAACCTGGAGGCCCTGGAGACAAGTGCTGCTCGTTCTACAGCGTTCCCGACCTGTGAGCCCCAGCCTCTGATACCTGTTCCTGCGTTGTTCTGCCTCCTGTTTGACCCGGCTTGTCCCGACCTGTTGTCTGTCTCCTGCTCCGACCCCGGCTACCCTTGACCATCCGATTGTCTGCTCCTGTGTACCTTTGCTGCCCGCCCGTGTATCGAACCTTGCTTGGACTCTGACTACTCTTTTGCCTGGTCCTTTGTACCTTCTTGCCTGCCCGTTGCCGACCCTGCCCGAACGACCATCCATCTACCTGCACGCCTCCTGGAGCTTCGCTACATCATCGGTGATCCTCCAGCCCTCGTGCCATCCCGCACTCTTGGGCCTCTGTCCCCACTACCAGGGGTCCTTGAATCGGGTGCGCAAGAGCGGTTGTTCCCTGCACAAGACAGACTCCACCGTCAGGTACGTGACATCCCCATACTGGGGGCGCAGTTTGGCATCTTTGCCCTGGGCACTAAATGACCTTTTCCTGGCACTGCTATTGTCATCCATACATGTTCCAGTTCCTGGGGACTGGAGTGGGAAGTACTTAGGCAGCGCACAACCTCATCATTGTGTGTAGAGTTGGTCTCACCAATACACATGCAGGGATTAATTAATCAGTGTAGTAATATTTATTTATGGTCCAAATTGTCCTAAATTGTAGAGATAAATGACCCCCGACTGTTGCCGGAGATGTAAGGGACAAAAGAGGACTTTACTACATATTTTTGGGTCCTGTCCAAAATTGGAACACTTCTGGAAAAAGGTGCATCGCATTTCTCAAAAATTCACCAATTACGTCCTCCCAGAAGACCTTGCTCTTTTTCTTCTGCATGTATCGAATATTCCTGAGAAAATGTACAATTGAGGAAGTGAACAGGATGGAAAATCTGATACTTTCTGCTCAAAACAGGCATGAGGCTTACTCCAAAACCTGGGTCCATTTGGAACATGTTCACATTGCCGGAAGAAGGGAAAGCTCTCTTTGCATCCTAAGCCCACCGTTCCCCCTACCCTAACAGTCTCCCCCCCCCCCTTCTTGCCAAATCTTACCTTACACTTTCACTTGATTTATTGTGAAAAATGCTAATTTTGTTATTGCTGGGTGTTTCCAGAAAGGCCGCCCCTGCACTTTGTGTTAACTATAATTGATGTTGTATTTCCTGATTGTTCAGGACCTTTCTTGGGTCACATCATGCATATTTCCTTCTAATGTAATTTACTGCTCTGTGGATGCTGGACACTTTAAATACAGAATTAAATAAAAATTGTGGGGACACCCACTGACATGCATGCATGTATGTATGTATTAGTGTATGACATGGTATGTAAAATTAGTAGAGCAGCTGAACAGAAATGTATATTTTTCGGAACCTCTGTAGATGGGCTTTTGTTTCATGTCAGATGGGTTTTGCATTCCCATACAAGTCTATGGGAATGCAAAACTTGCTTGAAGCAAGTCAAATGCAGGTCAAAAGCAGGTCATCTGCAAGTCAAAAACTCCCATCAATTTGTTTTGAACGATCTCAGAAGTGTCTCTAAAGTGATTCTATTGACAAAAGCCCAAAGCACATCGACACTGGCCCTTAGAATGATGAAGAATGCTTTTTTCCTGGCTCTGTATGAACCAGTGCTTTGTAGATTAAAAAAATGCAGCCTTAGTGATTTCATAGTGAATTATTGATGCTTGGTAAAAAGCCAACGTTTGAAAGCAATGTTATCATTATATAGGTATTATAGGATTTAGCAAGGGATGATTTCCACCCCATCTGAAAAGGAAGAAAACTATGAGCAGAGCCAAAGAGACAGTGGTACATTCTGGTGGATTTCAAAAACTATCATTTAATACAAACTAAGATAGCTGTAAGTTTTCAAAAGCACCAAGTGGGAGTTTTAATTTGGATATTTTTTTCCTTCCAAGACCAGAGGGGGAGGGCAGGAAAGAGGAACCCAATTTCTCTTATGACAAATGAAACATGACAGCAGCTGAAGTGATATATGTGTTATCACAGCACATGGGGTGTTGTGGGATCCTGCAGCAGAGTTTTATCAGGAAGATTAATCACCACCATCTCAGTAAAACAAGATAAAACCATAAAAAAACATTTCAGCCTCGCCAACTAGCATGGAAGAATATGTTCTATATTGGGGGAACAAATACTTTTTAATGAAATCTACAATAGTACAACTGTGCACAGATGTATTCTTTTTTAATAAATGCTAGGCACTGAGTTATTATTAAATTGTTGCAAAGCTATGCAGTTGGCAAGCTTAACAGTAACCAGCATTAGCCCTGAAAATATGTAGGCCAGCTTTGATGCTCCTGTACAGTGTAGCATGATACAGAATTGTAGATAAAATTGCATTTTGCAATAAATGGCTTGTTTTTGTTATACCTCACTGTAGATTAGTCCAAATGAAGCAGTGGGCCACATACTGTACATCCATATATCCGCTTGTTACCATGACACAACTCTAATTAAACATTTTTATGCTACCGCACTGCTAGTCATTACATCGGATGTGATGCTGCTTGTTTCCCCAAACATTAACATGGGGGCCATAGGAAGGGCAATAGGATGATTATTAGACAGGATAATACATTTATTATTGCTCTATGTGAGAAGCCATTTTTCAAACACACAAATGGATTCTCCGAACAATGTAAATGATCCCATGAACTCTAGAAGAAGGTAATAGATAGAATTCAATTTAGCCACTTATGAAGGTGAATAAACTGGGAAAAATGTACCCAGTAGATGTCAATCACCCGTTACCTGAAATTTTAATAAACTAATGTGAGTGATGCTGTTAAATCAACAAGAACGGACAATTTGGATAAGGAAGTGTGTGTGTCAATGTCAGTAGAATTAAAGATCTTTCAATGGTTGGATTGACATTGACAAGAGTAAAAGAAATTGGGGAGGGACTTTAAAGACACCAAGAGACACACAATATTTATCAAATATAAAAAAAGAGTTTTATTTATACAAATACTGTAAAACCAATATAAAAAAAGAAGAAATGATGTATACATAATGTACACATTATAGGTGCAGAACAAAGAATTACAGGTAATTCCATTCCTCAAAGGAGCATAGCATCACAACAATACTTCTCAGGTCTCAGGACTTCTCGAGTCTTCTTCAGGGGGTTCTTTGTTGAGGAATGCAAATGAATGGACACTACAAAATAAATGTCAATTAATGACATACAAAATTGTTGCTCACATATATAGAACACATAACACCCTTATAGGTAAATCTTACAATGTATACGTTGAAAAGTCATATGCAGACGCCAAAGAAGTTTCAGGAGAATCCATAAGTCGGGAGACAATTCAAGTGAAAGTTTCCTAGTGTGTGATAAAAATTACATAAATATCTCTTCTAAGACATAACCAAAAGCACCCCCACCCATATTAAAGGGTGTGGAGCAAATGGTTTGCATGGGGTCAAACAAGGAATATCTTGATGTATATCTACATTTGAAGGTGACTTGGCTGACAATAGTATCAGGGGCACTTAATTATTAAACAAAAAGGATATGGTGTGATGGAACGTTTTGAACCCAAGGTATGTCGCAGTGGGGCAGAGAAACCAACACAACTTCATTGTCAATACTTGTAAATTAAGTGCGCTTGTAAAGGAGTGCAGGGGTCTAGCTACACACAGGATAATCTTGAATAAGGATAATTCCAACGATTGCCTATATAAAAAGACCAAAAAGAATACGTATTATGGAATGCCCCCCCCCCCCCAAAAAAAAATTAAGTTAAATACATTAAAGGACACATAGGTATTTAGTAAGTAGTGCAGTGCTATCAATGTGTGACTGGACGCAGATTCCCAATTGGCAAGGATGCAAGTTGCAAAATAAAAATAAGTGTGCGTTGGCTGCAGTTGTGTTAAATAATATTAGTATTCATGTAGATGCAAACCATGCTAAAGTGCAAATAATTAAATTAAATCAAACTTATACCAGTGCACATATATAATCGCATAATAATCGCCTATCAAACAATTGTCAACTGTGTTTCAAGGCTGGACACCCAAATGTAAAAACTTGAACAGTCACTATAAGATCCTTTGTGAAAACAGTTCAAACAGTGTTAAGTGTAGTTGAAAAAATTCCAAAATTAATAATAAAAGTGAATAGATAATTGAGTGACTTCTTCTGGTGACTATAAAGATTCCTGCACCAAAAAACCAAAATTTCTGCCGTTGTGTGGGATGATATTAAACGTGCTCTTGTTGCATATGAGTGCCACCTTTAAGTGCTCTAGCCTCTCACCTGAGATGTGCTAGAACTTTGTGTGTAATGGTCCGGTCCGCCTCTAGGGGTCCTTAAACCTCCTCTCCAGAGCCTAGAAATTTGTTTGCTGTGCTGCTGGGCTGGGTCACATGGTGGTTGTTGAGTTTCCGCAATAAAAGTATAAAAGGCAAAGGGAGCTCCTCATGGTGTAATAACATTTAAAACTTTTATTAAAAACAGATAACAAATTTACACTCACTTTTGTTAAAAAATACCGTTCCTGTCTCCACGAGCACCGCGCTCGTCTGTGTGTGGTCTGTTGTATTGTAAAACACCACTTCTGACGCCCTGCGCGTTACGTCACGTGACTCGTAACTTCATCAAAGGGGATGAAGTCACGAGTCATGTGCGAGTCCTACTGTGAGTTGTGTTGGTTTCTCTGCCCCACTGCGACATACTTTGGGTTCAAACCGTTCCGTCACGCCATATCCTTTTTGATCAATAAGTAAGTACCCCTTATACTATTGGCAGCCAAGTCACCTTCAAATGTAGATATACATCAAGATATTCCTTGTTTGACCCCATGCCAACCATATGCAGCACTCCCTTTAATATGGGTGGGGGTGCTTTTGGTTATGTCTTAGAAGAGATATTTATTTAATTTTCATCACACACTAGGAAACTTTTTCTTGAATTGTCTCCTGACTATGGATTCCTTTTGAAACTCTTTTGGTGTGTCTGCATATGACTTTTCAACGTACACATTGTAAGATTTACCTATAAGGCTGTTACGTGATCTATATATGTAAACAACAATTTTGAATGTCATGTCAATAATTGACATTTATTTTGTAGTGTCCATTCATTTGCATTACTCAACAAAGATCCCCTGAAGAAGACTCAGAGAGTTGAAATGCGTAGGAGTATTGTTGTGACGCTATGCTCCTTTGAGGAATGGAATTACCTGTAATTCTTTCTTCTGGACCTGTAATGTGTACATTGTTTATACATCACTTCTTATTTTTATATTGGTTTTAAAATGTTTGTATAAATAAAACTCTTTTTTATATTTGATAAATATTGTGTGTCTCTTGGTGCCTTTAAAGTCCCTCCCCAATTTCTTTTGCTCTTGTCGATGTACTCTGGTTGGATCATCACTTAAAGAAGGCCTGACATTTCTGAGCTGAATGGATTCTTCAACACCAAAGGGTTGCCAGTAGGGAGTTTACATGCCACTATACATACTGTAGAGCAGTTGCTTACAGTGTTGTCCATATTCATCATTTTTCTTATTTGACTCCATGTAAGGTAGTGATCCATACTTCATAAAGTACATTTTAATGTTTTTAGCTATATACATTAAAGTGATCAATTATTCTTAACAATTTATGTTATTAACGTTAATATTTATTTATTTATTTATTGCTGTAGAGTGGCAGCGTCCTGCGAATCTCCATCTATAAACGGCGTCTCGTGCGTGTGTTGTAACGGGTGGGAGCGCGCCGCCGGAGGCGTGCTCTCATGCCCGCCGCACTCTGCAGGTGTGGTCGCGGCTCGGGCCGTCTCGATCTCTCGATTGCCTGGCAGAGAGGAAGAACGGGGAACCCCTGATGTAAACACGGCGGTTCCCCGCTCTGTCAGTGGGCATTTAAAAGATCTACTGATCCCTGTCACTGGGATCAGTTAGATCTCTTATACCCACGGTAGCCCAGCCCCCTCACAGTTAGAACACACCCAGGGAACACAGTTAACCCCTAGATCTCCCCCTGCAGGTTAACCCCTTCACTGCCAATGACATTTATACAGTAATCAGTGGATATTTAAATTTCTGATCGCTGTATAAAGGTCATTGGTCCCAAAAAAGTGTCAAAAACATCCGACATGCCCGCCCCAATATCACAGTCCCGATAAAAATCGCAGATCGCCACCATCACTAGTAAAAAATATAAAATTGTAAAAACGCCTGAAATGAATTCTCATGGTTTGTAAACGCGGCAACTTTTGGGCAAATCAATCAATAAATGCAGATTGCAATTTTTTTACCAAAAATATGAAGAATATAAATCGGCGAAAACCGATTAATACATTTGTTTTTTTATATATTTTTTTTGGGATTTGTATTTTAGCAAAAAGTAAGAAATATTGTTCTTTTTTGCAAAATTGTCGCTCTTCTTTTGTTTATAGCGGTGATCAGAAATGATGCAGAGGCGATCAAATACCACCAAAAGAAAGCTCTATTTGTGGGAAAAAAAGGACACAAATTTAGTTTGGGTACAACGTCGCATGACCGCGCAATTGTCAGTTAAAGCATCACAGTGCCGAATCGCAAAAAGTGCTCTGGTCCTAACGTAGGAAATCCTTCCGGGGCTGAAGTGGTTAAATTAAATAACTTGTTTTTGGGTATACTCTTTTATAATTTACAGTATGTATATGGAGAGAATTCATACTTGTTTAAACTATATGTAGGCTTTGCTTTCTTTATACCTTTCTGATCATCTTATCTTACCATAGGTCCACTGTACATGCTCTGTCGGACTCAACATCAAAAGTCTCTAATAAGGAGCCAAACATACCTGGGTTTGGTTTGATTAGGGTTTCGTGAATATTACTGAAGTTCTGGTGCTGAATCCGAACCCCATCAAAGTCAATGGGAGCTGAATTAAAAAAAAAAAACAGTAATGGTAATTTTCTAACCTAAAAGGCAAGTGATTCTTTTTAAAATGGCACATGGGACTGGGTACTGCTCTGGGGAACATGTACCTAAGGGAAAAATGATCAGTTTGGCATGTAGCAGCAATTTTATTAATGCTTAAAGGGCAACAATAAAAATTGTATTTAAATAGCATACGTGGGCTGAATTACCTGACCTAGCAAATTGGGCCACTAAGAGGGGTGAAATCACTTACGGATATTCTCCAGCGGGTACGTTTTTGACTTTTGATGAATTGAAGGCTAAATTTGAACTTCCAATTTGGTATCTTTTTTGATATTTGCAATTAAGACACACCTTTGTGTCACAGTTGGGTTCTACTGCCTTGGAGACCCAGCTCTCACTCTTTGAAAAGTTGCTCTGTGCAGATTCTATGTTGAAACATTTGTCTGCAAAATGTAAAGAATTATTCCCTGTGCAGCCTCTGGCACTAAAGCCTCGTACACACGCTGCGATTGTTGTAACGACCGCATGTCCAATTTTTTCCAAAATCGGCTGTCTGTGATTTTGTCTAGCGTACTGACGGTAGTAAAATTATTGTTTGACAAAGGCAAGCATAGTGAAGTGCTACGAGCGTATAAAGAGGAATTTAATTTGAATGTGAATTGTGAATTACAAACACAGGTTTATACAACCGAACACTTCCAGGTCGTTCCTGAGTTCCGAACATGCGTATTTGTACTTTCAACTTTTGTTTGTCCAATTTCTGTACAGATGAGCCGAAAATCGGACGATGTTTTGTCGGCAGACAAAAATTTTCTAGTCTGCTCATCCAGCTTTTGTTGGACAATAATTGAAAATCGACTGTCGAATAGAGCGTACTAATGCCTCGTACACACGGTGCAACGGTCGTACGACCGAACGTTCAACTTTGTCCACAATCGGCTGTTGGCTGTTGTATCTAGTGTACTGACATAAGTCAAGTAATCGTACAACGAAGCTTCAACAAGCCTAACGTGGTGACGTGTTACGAGCATATAAAGAGGAAGTTCAGGTGCATGCGATTTGTGGATTAGGAACGTAGGTTTACACGAACGGACACTTCCGGGCCTTCCTGACTTCTGAGCATGCGTGTTTTGCACGTATATCTTTGTTGGCCCAACTTCTTTGTACACAAGAGTCAACTGTTGTACCATGGCTTGTTGTACAACAAAAGTCTTCTAGTCTGCTCAGCCAATTTCTGTTGTACGACTGTTGAACGTTGGCTGTTGTAATTGCGCATATTAACGGTCGGATTATCGTACAACAAGCTGTTGTACGGGCCTTAACGGTCAGATTATCAGACAAGCTGTCGTACGAAATTTTTCGGCCGATAATTGGACCGTGTGTAGGGGTCTTTAAACATTGTGGCTGACAGAAATTCCAGACCTACAGGGAGATGATTCAGATGGAATGTGGTTTACCCATTCACTCAACTGGTTTCTGCTAGAGACCGTTTGGTACAATTCAAATTTCTTCAAAAGATTTACTTTACACCTGCCAAATGTGACAGTATATATCAGTCCTCATCTGTGGAGTGCTGGAATTGTACATTTGCCCCGAACAATTTTATTCACGTTTTTTGGAATTGACCTTTAATTCAGCAATTGTGGGTGGAAGTCAATTAATTACTTCCAATTCTGCTGACATTCTTGGTTGGTCTGCTGGGACTAGTGGAGGAGTAAGCCCCTACAAAACTACACAGAACACTCCTGGGCATATTATTATTTTATGCTGGTAAAGTGATTATGCTGTATTGCAAAAAACCTGCTGCACCACAGCTGACATTTTGCAAGGGGTTGGTGAATTCTGTATTGCCCTTTTACAAAGCTACCTACAGGTATTTGAATAGAGTATGTCCAAAAAAATTCAAGGTCTGGCATAGCTGGGTATTCATGTCTGTCCAGTGGACTGCTTGTACCTGTTATCCTGGACTGAGGTGGTTCTGCACAGGAAGAAGGAGGGTATTAGTAGGTTTTATTGTTGCATGCTATGTTATTATAGCAGTCGGGGCTATTGAGTTAACTTTGCCTCTGTTTTGTTTTTGTATCTCAGAAAAAAAACACTGGTTTAAATTGCCTGTAAATGACAGCTCATTTTTCTTTGCAAAAAAAGTGCCTGGGGACCCCCTTGGATTATACCAGTCCCTTAATCTTGATGAATATCTGCTATGGATGTCAAGGGGTACTCCATGCAAAAAAAAAAAAACAAATGACATGGAACCTCCCAAGTTCTATATACATGGTATGAATTTCAAGGGGAAACTCAACTCAAAAAACAAGAAAAAAGCTCCCTAAAATCCATATCAGACCCTTATCACGCAGTCTGACAGGCCAAAAAAGATGGCTGACATGCAAGCATTCTCCCCTTCTGAACCATACCAGGCCCTCAACATGGGGGTTCCCTGCCGGGTGGGGGGCTACGCTGGTAAAGAACCTTATTCTCATGTTTATGAGGACAAGAGGCTTTCCCCTTGCTCATGGTCGTATGGTCTGTGGGCAGAGGGATTATCAAAATCTGTAAGCCCCTTTAAAAATATTGGGACCAAAATGTAAATAGTAAATAAAGACACACACATTTTTTGCAAATACTTTAAAAAAATAAAAACCATACAAATATTCATCAAACACGATGAATGATGCCTGGTGATTCACTGAAAATCCAACAAACCAGCAGACATGTCAGTTTCCGTCACTACATTCACAGCAATTGATAGCTCTGGTCCCCGCTGATGACAGTGATGTCATTAACCAAATATGGCCATATTTGGGAATGATTTCAGAGACTAACCCTGCCCCTTTGTTTTCTTTCAAATGAACAGCGCCGGGTGGCTTCACTGGCTGCTAAGGATGCATTGGGTGTCGGTAACAACTGCTTTCTTAACAACAGCAGAAGATAGAAGCTGTCATACATAGTGCTAGTAGAAAGAAAACAATACTATATATGATGTTCATCTCCTGTTGAAGAAGCTTAATGTCCAGTGTTTGGACCAAAGCCTGAACCAGCAAAGTTCAGTTTGAACACATTCTCATCACTAGTGTTGAGCAAACCCGGACTGTAAAGTTCAGGTCTGTTCTGAACTTTGGGGTGTCCGGGACCAGGACCCGAACACAGACATTTCAAAAAACGTTTGGGTTCCGAGTTCTGGTAGTTGATCACGCATGTTGAATAGCTGCAGGGCAGCCAATCAACAAGCGTTTCACTGGTTTGCCCTTAGAAGCCATCACAGCCATGCCTACTAATGGCGTGGCTGTGATTGGCCAGTGCATCATGTGACCCAGCCTCTATATAAGCTGGAGTCACTTGATGCTGCAGTCACATGCTCTCTGAGACTCTGGCCCTGATTTACTATACCTCCCAAATCTACTCCAGCAGTGTCTTAAAATAACTCCCAGTTAAAGGCAATTACAACTTCAGCTCTCACCCACTCGAGTAAAATAGTATGTTGACGTTCAAGTTAGGGTCGGTTGTAGTTGTGTATTGGACTCTCCGTAGAAGTGTCCGTTTATCTCGAGCGTTCACACGATAAAATGAGCTCACCCACTCTCGACTTCAACATTAACGGAAATTGACCCTCAATAAAATTCTGTGACGACCTCATCTAAACCCTCCATATCATTTAGTCCCGGTCTCAGAGTCTCTCGTACACTGACGTCGTAGTTCACTGAGGTCGAATATATCTCCGACCCAGTGTACTACGTGACCGGTTAGTGTCGGTGCGGTAAT
>BLSH010385270.1:278737-305683 GCA_018402905.1 Glandirana rugosa | reverse complement strand
CGTCTGTGCGCACTTTTGGCGTTCTCACCCTGCTGCTGCTCTCCTGTCTGCGGCCTTCCCGCTCACCGCCTCATATGCGACGTGCCCACAAGGTGGAACTCCACCTTGCACATGCTGGAGAGACTGTGCGAGCAGCAGCAGGCAATAGTGGAGTTTCAGCTGCAGCATGCACGGGTCAGTCGCTCTGTGGAACAGCAACACTTCACCACCAACGAGTGGGCCTCCATGCGAGACCTGTGTAGCGTATTGAGGTGTTTTGAGTACTCCACCAACATGGCCAGTGCCGATGATGCTGTTCTCAGCGTTACTATACCACTTCTATGTCTCCTTGAAAAAACACTTCGAGCCATGATGGAAGAGGATGTGGCACAGGAGGATGAGGAGGAGGAAGAGGGGTCATATCCACAGTTATCAGGCCAGTCATTCGCAAGTGGCTCGGAGGGTGGGTTCCTGCACCAGCATAGGCCAGGTCAAAAATATTCAAGCCAGGGCACAGTTATGGAGGACGAGGAGGGCGAGGAAGATGAGGAGGAGGAATCGCAGCAGGGTGGCACCCAACGCAGCTTGTGGGCATCACTGGAGTGTGGCTGGGGGGATACAGAGGACACAGATGATATACCTCCCACAGAGGACAGCTTGTCTTTGCCTCTGGGCAGCCTGGCACACATGGCCGGCTACATTCTGCAGTGCCTGCGCAACGACAGCCGAGTTGCCCACATTGTAACTTCTTCTGATTACTGGGTGGCCACCCTGCTGGATCCCTGTTACAAGGACAACATGCCATCCTTAATTCCCTCACTGGAGCCTGAGAGGAAGATGCGTGACTACAAGCACACACTGGTAGAGGCGCTGCTGAGGGCATTCCCAAATGACACCGGGGGCTCAGTGGAGGCAAAAGGCGAAGGCAGAGGAGGAGGAAGAGGCCACCAACGCAGCTGTGCCACCGCCAGCACCTCACAAGGCAGGGATAGCATAGCAGAAATGTGGCAAAGCTTTGTCAGCAGCCCGCCACAACAAACAGCACCACCAGCCGATAGACAACGTCTTAGCAGGAGGCAGCATAGTTACATAGTTAGTGAGGTTGAAAAAAGACTCGAGTCCATCAAGTTCAACCCATGTGTGTGCTTTCATGTCAGTATTACATTGTAGCATTCCAGCAACATTGTGCAAGAGTATGTGTGCACACGCCTACACGTACTGACTGATGGGTCTGCCCCATTCAACTTCTGGGTCTCCAAATTGGCCACATGGCCTGAGCTTGCCCTTTATGCCTTGGAGGTGCTGGTCTGCCCTGCAGCCAGTGTATTGTCTGAACGTGTGTTTAGCACGGTAGGGGGCGCTATCACAGACAAGCGCAGCCGCCTGTCCACAGCCAACGTGGACAAGCTAACCTTTGTTAAAATGAACCAGGCATGGATCCCACAAGACTTGTCTGTACCTTGTGCAGAATAAACATTTAGACCGGACTCACACAGCCATTCGTATACTTGTTTTTTTGAATAGGCCTCAATATTTTGGGGGCTACCCCAATTATAAACAAACAAAAAAAAAACCAGTGTTGGCTACCTCCTCCTCCTCCTCGACCACCGCTACTTCCACCTACACTTCCACGGTCACGGCCTAGTCAACCTCTAGGCTCCTACTCCACATCCACCCCCCTTCCCATTTTTTTTTATTTGATTTTAATTTATTTTCCCTATCCCCATTTTTTTTGTAGGGCACTTGGGGTTCGGGGTCCGGGATAAAGTTCGGCAACGTTCGGTGCCGAACCTGGACTTTTTCCCAAAGTTCGTTCGGACCCTCCGAACCCGAACGTCCAGGTGTTCGCTCAACTCTACTCATCACTAGTCTCTAATAATTGGTAAAATGTATAATTCTTTTTAGAACTTTTTAAACAAAATAATAACACTCGTAATGCTTACATGTGCCATATGGTAAAATGTGGATTTCAAAACCCAGTTGAAGTCTGACACCATGTATTCTCTTTATAGTCCTGCACTGTAACCCCAAATGCTACTGCTTTTCACTTGAAAAATATCCAATTAATGTAGGCTTAGCATGCTGAGTATGTGTTCTGGTTCTTAATACCGATCATCATCAATGCAATATCATTTATAAATTAGATTGTGAACAGCTCCATAGCTGAATATTATTATGCTTTTTACCTTGCTTGTAAGGGCATGGAAAACAGGGAACGCATTGTTAAAACACATTATACTGTGGCTTCTGGTGGGCTTCTAAACCAAGAGGAGGATGTTACTCCTCCCAATGCCTGCCTACATATTCAGATAACAGTCCACAGAGACCCCAAAAATCCCAGGCTCCTCTATAACACAAAATATGGCCAGAGCTGCCATGGCTCTAATATTGCCTACCCTCCGTGTCTTCCTCTTGGCCACAATGTCCGATGGGCATGGGCCAACAGGCTGTGGTACTTTTTTTTTGTATTATAGAGCAAACCAAGTTTTAGGGTCCTTATCTGCTCTGATCTTTACCTGCACACCAGTACCTGCCTTAAAATTCTGCAGCTTGCCAACCCTCTCTGGGAAAATTTGATGTGGTCTTTATATGTGTATGTATTGTTAGCTGGAAAGGCTAACCTTATAGCATTCATAGTAGATTTATTCTTATGGACACAAAAACTGGCACTGAGCACATATGGATTCTCTGCAGTCAGCAGGAACATTGGTAAAATTGCATAATCCATCTGCAAAATCCCCACTGTTTGAACACACACGCACAGATAATATAGTAGCTGGACAACATTGCTAACTATTGGCTGTGCCATGACAGCATGGGAATAGTGGTGCACTAATGCCTAAAAATTGCAGATTTTGTCTAAGAAAGAGACAGAGAAGAGGAAAAACATAAGTTAAAGCCCTTTCAGACAAAATACAAACTTTACTGAACTTAGTGTCTTCAATATGAAAAATGTTACTCCTGTAAATAACATTATAAATAATTAATATAAGATAATATGAGGCAAAAGGAGGCACCTCTTTTAAAATACCTGAAGGGGTGTAAAATAGGGATGTGGCGAAAAAGCAACCAATTCAGTATTTGTTTTCATGGAGAACTGAACTTTCTATTGAACCTATATGGCTGTAGAGCTCTTTAGTTTGATCTACTATTCATAATAAGCCCCAACTATTTATGAATGCCTCCGCTCCAGTGTGCTCATGATTCTTCATTGAATTTGAAACCAAAGATCCTTATTTGGACTGCTACTGTATATTGGCAGTAAGATTGGTTCTTGGTTCTTTGGGCAAATATTCAGTATGCTTTCTCCTTTTTTAGTTCTTAGTAATGTATGCTTTTTAGTCTTTAATTCAAGTTTGTGGTTGATTAGAGGACGCCAGTCACTTTTTGCTGCTGTTCTATCTATAACAAACTGCTTTAATTAATTTCTTTATTGTTGCTAAATTTTCCTTTTAAAAAATGGACTTTTGTTTTAGAGAATGCTATTTTCAGGTTTTTCATTTTTTTTTTCGTTTTTTTTCTTATTTTAGGTTAAGTTTACAGCTTTTTAAACTTTGAAGTGCTCAATGCACAACATTCACTAATTGCTGACCATCTGTTCTTGGAGCTGCCCTTTGTTTGTAGAACATCATTTAACCACTTCAGCCCCGGAAGGATTTCCCACTTTAGGACCAGAGCACTTTTTGCGATTCGGCACTGCATCGCTTTAACTGACAATTGCACAGGCATATGACGTTGTACGCCAATGAAATTTGCGTCCTTTTTTTCCCCACAAATAGAGCTTTCTTTTGGTGTTATTTGATCACCTCTGCGTCATTTCTGATCGCCACTATAAACAAAAGAAGAGCGACAATTTTGCAAAAAAACTCAAATTTCTTACTTTTTGCTAAAATACAAATCCAAAAAAAAAATATAAAAAAACATTGTTTTCATTGTTTTTGGCCGATTTATATTCTTCCTCATATTTTTGGTTAAAAAAATCACAATCGGCGTTTATTGATTGGTTTGTGCAAAAGTTGCCATATTTACGGATGATGAGAATTTCTGGGGTTTTTATTATTTTTTTTTTTACTAGTAATGGTGGTGATCTGCGATTTTTAGCAGTACTGCGATATTGCAGCGGACATATCGGACCATTTTGACACTTTTTTGGGACCATTGGCATGTATACAGCGATCAGTGCTATAAAAATGCACTGATTACTGTGTAAATGCCATTGGCAGTGAAGGGGTTAACCTGGAGGGGGTGCTCTAAGGGTTAACTGTGTTCCCTGGGCGTGTTCTAACTGTATGTGGGTTGGCCTGGCTGGGGGAAGGGAGTGATCACGGCTTATATATACAGGAAGCCTGTGATCACAGCCCTTCCCCCTCTAACAGAACGGAGATCCGTGTTTACTTACAAGAACCTCCTTTCTCTCACTGTGGGGGGCCATCGAAGGTAACTGGCGGCGATTGAGTCCGCCTTACCCGCTCCCTGGCCCCCCCGGACACAGTGAGCACGCGTTATCGCAGCCGCCATCATATGACGATAACGAGCCACTCTGTCGCCGTCAGACTGCAGTCGGCGGTCAGCAAGTGGTTAAAAGAAAAAAAAATGTGCATCTAAAACCCATCAAATTCTATCCCATTCACCACACCCCACTATCCCCATTGTAAAAATAAATGTTAGGCATACACCGGTTAGGCTTGCTCTTCCTAAGTAAAACTTTCCTGCCACTACCCAATGTGTACACTGCTTTATCATCTGCAGTATCTTTGTTCTTAATGAAAGTTTGAAAGCAATGAGGAATGAGCGTCAGCATGGCACTTACTCTAAGAAGTAGTGAGAATAAGCAGCAATTTCTTCTTTTTTCAGCAGGGGAGGAGACAAAATGCTGAAAAAAATGATAAAGCTCTTTGGTAAGTAAATCATACACCTCTCGAAAAAAAATTAGTTATTTAATATCATCAAAGGTCTAGAGTAAATACAAGTCTTTGAATAGGAGTCTTTGACTCCCCTCCCACCATCTCAACCTACCAGGAGATTCTTGCCCAAGCAAGAAAAAACAGCAAATAATCGGACCCAGAAAAGGCATAAAAGGGGAAATAAAAAAAAATATATTATTGAATCCCATACTTGAACGAATGTATAAAATTAGGGCTTAGAATCATTGGTCTCATGTTTGGTGATATCCAGAGTAGGAAAAAAAATGTCACCATATAAGTCCCTCTTCACACGGGTGATAGAATCAAGTCCACCTGTCAGTTTTTCAGGTGGACCTGATCAGACCCTCCAGTCTCTTCTATGGAGCAGTGGATGTCCGCTGACACCCGCCGCCATTCGATACGATCCTGTCCACCAAAAACAGACGAATGGGGGACGAGTGGACAAAGACCTGCCATTCGCCTGCTCAGTGGGGATCAGCGGAGAGATCCCCTGCTGAGCAAACGGTTCTCGCTTCATGGAGGCACCTGTGTGAAAGGGGACTAATGCAAAAAGCTTTTTTTAAAAACGGAATCTGGTTGAGATGTGCTACTCTATGTAAGTCAAGCTCAGGCTTGGTTCACACTGCTGCGGCCAAATCGCCCACAGCCAAATCGCGATGCTCTGCAGGCTGACAGGGGCATGCAAACGCAGGCCGCAAACACGCACAGGTGTGAACCATGGGTTATTGTAAAAGAAAAATCAATTCTGCAGCCAATTATACACTGGCACAAAAAAGCTGTTGCTGAGGCTGTCTGTCCAAACTGTGCTCTACTGTAACACCGCATGCATCTTTAAAGCATCCCCAAACCTGTATTTTAAAGGATTTGTGTTTTTGTCACCCTTGAATCCACATGAAGAGGAAACTCTCCCCCTCGAACAGTATTTTTTCCATGTTCTCCATGGCAGAGCCCAGATTCCCTTTCCTTCTTAGACAATAGCTTCCTAATTACTAATCATGTTAGTCAAAATTTACTAACATGCTTTGTCTCCACCCCTCCATCCCTATAGATCATATTGGATTCATGGCAAAGTTTTGGTTCATTGAATCTCAAACAGGATTCGTCAAACTCCTGGGGAATTGAACCTGGTAAAGTTTGTTTATCATTACTAGCCAGTACTTGCTAGCAGTAAGATGCTGTCACCCTGTTAGCAAAACCTAAACAGATAGAAGCATAGGCAATGTGATAACAGAGGTTGTAGGTTTCTTAGGGGACCTATGGAGCCCACCTAGCCATATCCAAATGTGCTCTTGATTACTATGAGTTTCAGGAATTATAAAGCTAAACTGCTTATTTTGGAGGAACAGAATATGACGTGCAAGACTGAAGGGATTTTAGAAAATGGGTATGGCTCAGCACATGGAGGGTAGAGGTAATGTGATTTGCTGGGGGAAGGCTAACACTAAAGCCCCATACACACGGGCCGAATGCCGGATGACATCGACCGGTTCAATTAAAAACAGTCGACATTCGGCCTGTGTGTATGACAACTGGTCAGACAGAAGCTAATCTGTCTGTCGGACGAGCATGCTGGAAAATCAGCAGCCAATGGCTGAAAGCACTGATTGGAGCGTTCTGGCGGGGTGTATCCCCCTGTCAGAACACAAGAGCTCAGCGGGGGAGATTGATGGACTAACGTTGAGTCGAATCCGCTGGGTTGAACGGAAAAAAACTCATAGTGTGTACCAGGCTTAAGCTGTGGGTAGCACTGATTGTTTACAACCTGGATATGCCTATGCATTACAACCCCATAGACTTTATTGGGGCTGTGTCCCATTTAAATAAAGTTTTTAAAAAAGAAAAAATACTACTACTACTCTATGAAGCTGTGTCCCGCTTAATAAAAGCAAAAAAAAAAAAACCTTTTCTATGGAGCTGTGTCCTGCTTAAAGTTAAAAAAAAAAACTTATATGATGCAGTGTCCTGCTTAAATAAAGTTAAAAAAATAAAAACTTGTCTATGGGATGGAGCCCTGCTGAAATAAGGATTAAAAAAGAGAGAAAAAACAGTTCCATGGGGCTATGTCCTGCTTAAATAAAGTTGTAAAAAAAGAAAAAGAAAAAAAAAAAAGAAAAACAACTTCTATGTGGTTACAAAAAAAAAGAAAAATAAATCACTTAAAACAAAACACAAGATAAACAAGACACAAAAGCTAAGCTGTGGGTAATGTTGATTGCTTACATCCTGGTTATGCCTACGCATTACAGTCCCATAGCCTTATATTGGACTGTGTCCCACAAGAATAATAAAAAAAAAAACAATATGGGGTTGTGTGACACTTAAATAAAGTTTAAAGAAAAAGAAAGAAAAACGCTTCTATGTGGCTGTGTTCCACTTATAAAAAGCTAGAAATACTCTTCTATGGGGCTGTGTCCTGCTTAAATAAAGATAAAAAAGGAAAAAAAAAAACTACTTCTATGGGTCTCCTGCTTAAATGAAATAATAAAAAAAAAGAAAAACTCTTCTATAGGGCTGTGCCCCACTTAAATAAAGGTTAAAAATGGAAGGAAAAACCCACTTGTATGGAGCTTTGTCTAACTTAAATAATGTTTTAAAAAGAAAGAAAATAAAAACAACTTTTATGTGCTGTCCAGCCTGTCCTGCTTAACCACTTCAGATCCGCGCTATTGCCGAAGTACGGCTCCAGCGCGGATCTGAAATGCCGGGACGACGTCCATGGACTCCTCGCGTGTCCCCTGGTGGCAGCGGCGGCGCGCGCCGCACGCTGCGCCAGCGTGTCCGTGGCTCGGGCGGACTCGATGTCCGCCCGAGACCCGCCAATCTCTTTTAGGAGCCTCAGAACGGGGACATGACAGATCAACTGATCCCTGTCACTGGGATCAGTTAGATCTGTTGTGTCCCAGCCAGCCCTGCCCCCCCACAGTTAGAACACACCCAGGGAACATATTTAACCCCTTCACTGCCCCCTGCAGGTTAACCCCTTCACTGCCAATGACATTTACACAGTAATCAGTGGATATTTAAATTTCTGATCACTGTATATATGTCATTGGTCCCAAAAATGTGTAAAAAATGTCCGTCATTTCTGCGGCAATATCACAGTCCCGATAAAAATCGCAGATCGCCGCCATTACTAGTAAAAAAATAAAAATAATAAAAACGCCATAAATCAATTCCCAGTTTGTAAACGCGATAACTTTTGCGCAAACCAATCAATATACACCGATTGCGATTTTTTTTTTTTACCAAAAATATGTAGAAGAATATATATCGGCCAAAACTGATGAATAATTTTTTTTAATGGATTTGTACTTTAGCAAAAAGTAAAAAATATTGTTCTTTTTTGCAAAATTGTCGCTCATTTTTTTGTTTATAGCGGCGATCAGAAATGACGCAGAGGTGATCAAATACGACCAAAAGAAAGCTCTATTTGTGGGAAAAAAAGGACGCAAATTTTATTTGGGTACAACGTTGCACGACCGCGCAATTGTCATTCAAAATGCGACAGCGCTGAAAGCCAAAATTTGGTCTGGGCAGGAGGGGGGTTTAAGTGCCCAGTAAGGAAGGGGTTAAATAAGGGTTAAAAAAAAAAAGAAAACACTTCCACAGGGATGTGTCCTTAAATAACATTTTAAAAAAAAAACAATCACTGTAGTGAGTTGTAACAACGCATTTCAGTGCAGTGCACAGTGCACACCAGTGCATGCACGTCATGTGCACCATACAAGGCCCCCACATGTGTGGACAGGGCCCTAAAGCTCACAAGGTCTGGTCTATATCGAGCATCAGGGTCAAGGCATGCCTAGGTAAAGCATTGTAAACAACAGTTGTTGAAAACAGTTAATAAATAGACAATACAGTAAACATAAAACAATATCATCATTTATAACCCTCTTACATGTGTGTTTTATGAGGGATTAGTATCAAATCCCAAAGGAAAGATGCAGGGATCTGAGCACAACAATCCAGGAAGAGCTTTTTTGTACAATTTAGAGGACAGGAACACACAGGAAAGTGTACATGTGTAAAAAGACTGTTGTCATATTTATTCTTCCAAGAATGATAACTGAACTGTCTCTCTTATTTTAAAAAAATGCTGCGCAAGCTGTTGGCACTTTATAAATCCTGGATAATAATAATAATAATTATAATATTCCAACTACTGGTTCTTAGCCAGGTACAAGACTGATGTGGAATTTTCATTTAAGGAATTGCCTCCAGAAAAGGGTGCAACATATAGCCCAGTCTTTCCCAAATGTTTTAATACACCCTTCAAATAATTTTCATATCTCGGGGAACCCCTGCTAAATTATTATTTCTCTAATTCCCAGCAAGTTTGGGTGGTCATTAAGTTGTAAAAATAATACAGAAAGGAATAAAGAATGTAGTGTATCTAGTGTAGCCAGGTGCTTCGACTACATAGTTACATGGTTTGTGAGGTTGAAAAAAGACACAAGTCCATCAAGTCCAACCTATATATGTACTATGTATGTACTTTTATCTCAGTATTATATTGTATATGCCTGTATGTTGCAGTCAACTAGGTGCCTATCCAATCGTTTTTTGAAATTATCCCTGCTGAAACCACTGCTTGTGGAAGAGAATTCCACATCCTCACCGCTCTTACTGTTTACGGTACGCAGTTTAAGGTTAAGCTGCATTTCTTCCAATTTTAGTGAATGGCCGCGTGTCTTTTTATATTCCCTTGCGTGGAATAGTTTTCTTCCTATTGTGGAGTCACCATTACTGTATTTGTACATATCCCCTCTCAAGCGTCTCTTCTCCAGAGAGAATAAGTTCAGTGCTTGTAATCTTTCCTCATAACTAAGATCCTCCAGTCCCTTAATCAGCTTTGTTGCCCTTCTCTGGACCTTCTCCAGTTTCAGCATATCCCTCCTGAGGACTGGTGACCAGAATTGGATGGCATACTCAAGATGCGTCCGAAGCAGAGTCTTGTATAGTGGGAGAATTATCGCTTTATCCACGGAGTGAATCACCTTTTTAATGCATGCCAATATTCTGTTGGCTTTGTTTGCAGCAGCTTGGCATTGCATGCTGTTGCTGAGCCTATCATCTAATAAGACTCCCAGGTCCTTTTTAATCCTAGATTCCCCCAGAGGTTCTCCCCCTAGTGAGTAGTTTGCATTCGTATTTTTGGCACCCAAATGCATTATTTTACATTTCTCTACATTAAACCTCATTTGCCATGTAGATGCCCACCCTATTCATTTGTCCAGGTCTTCTTGCAAGGTTTCCACATCCTGTGGAGAAATTGTCCTGCATAGCTTAGTATCGTCCGCAAACACTGAGATTGAGCTGTTTATCCCCTCCTCCAGATCGGTTAAAAATAAATTAAATAGGATTGGTCCTAGGACAAAACCCTGGGGGACCCCACTCTTCACACCGGACCATTCTGAGTACTCTCCATTTAGCCCCACCCTTTTAACACCCTATGGTCCATGCTGACAGACCTTAGTTTGTACAGTAAACGTTTATGGGGAACTGTATCAAATAACTTTGCAAAATCCAGATACACCACATCTACAGGCCTTCCCTTATCTAGATGGCAGCTCACCTCCTCATAGAAGGTTAATAGATTGGTTTGGCAGGAATGATTCTTCATGAATCCATGCTGATTACTACAAATAATACCGTTTTTTACTACAAAAATCTTGTATATAATCCCTTATCATCCCCTCCAAAAGCTTGCATAATATTGACGTTAGGCTAACTGGTCTGTAGTTCCCAGGGATATATCTCGGTACTTTTTTAAATATTGGTGCTACATTGGCTTTCCTCCAATCAGCTGGTACCATACCAGTCAGTAGACTGCTCGTAAAAATTAGCAACAATGGTCTGGTAATTACTTCACTAAGTTCCTTGAGGACCCTTGGGTGCAAGCCATCTGGTCCTGGTAACTTATTAACTGCTTCAACCCCAGAAGGTTTTCCCATGTTAGGACCAGAGAACTTTTTGTAATTCGGCACTGCGCCGCTTTAACTGACAATTGTGTTGTCGCGCGGCGTTGTACCCAAACTAAATTTGCGTCCTTTTTTCCCACAAATAGAGCTTTCTTTTGCTGGAATTTGATCACCTCTGCGTCATTTCTGATCACCGCTATAAACAAATAAAAGCGCAAATTTTGCAAAAAAAAAAATCGCAATCTGCGTTTATTGATTGGTTTACACAAAAGTTGCCACGTTTACAAACCATGGGAATTAATGTCTAGTTTTTTACATTTTTTTTTTTTTACTAGTAATGGCGACGATCTGCGATTTTTATCGAGACTGTGATATTGCAGCTGACATGTCGGACATTTTTGACACTTTTTTGGGACCAATGACATTATACAGCGATCAGAAATTTAAATATCCACTGATTACTGTGTAAATGTCATTGGCAGTGAAATGGTTAACCTGCAGGGGGAGATCTAGGGGTTAACTGTGTTCCCTAGGTGTGTTCTAACTGAGAGGGGGCTGGGCTACCTGGGGCATAAGAGATCTAAATGATCCCAGTGACAGGGATCAGTAGATCTTTTAAATGCCCACTGACAGAGCAGGGAACTACCGTCTTTACATTAGTGGTTCCCCTTTCTTCCCCTCTGCCAGGTCATCGCGGCTCGCCGGCGGAGATCGAGTCCGCCCGAGCCGCGTCCACACTCCTGCGGAGTGCAAGCCGCCATTTATTGATGGTGATTTGCGGGACGCTGCCACTCTGCAGCAGTAAATGTACACGAGCCGGTCGGGAACTGGTTAATGTTACGTTTTTCAAGTCTATTCCTAATTTTAGCCTTTGTTAGCCATGACGGTGCCTCCTGTGACGTGCCATGAGGATAAACATTACAGTTCTGGCTACTGAAGCCCCCTTGTGAAGACTGAAGAGAAGAATATATTCAAAACCTTTGCAATCTCTCCATCATTTGTAACCAGATTCGACTGCAGAAATATAAGGACAACTACCTGCCCCTGGATCCAGCGATGTCCTCACCCAAGCCATTCTTCAATCAGTTTCGGGTGCAGGCACTTCACAGCCGGCTCCCAACCCTGCATTATTATTATTAATATCCAGGATTTATAAAGTGTCAACAGCTTAATAAGAAAAACATGAATTAGCTTTTTACATAATTGAATAATTGTAGTGAATAGTCTAACAATTTATTGTGTTAACCTCCCTGGCGGTATTCCCGAGTGTGGCTCGGGGTGAGTTTTCACTGCAAATAGCGGCAACTCCGAGCCACACTCGGGATTGCATTGCTGGATCCAGGCAGTGTTACTCACCTTGTCCCCTAGATCCGGCGATGTCCCCCCACTGTGTCAGTGCGTTGTCCTCTGCCCGATGCCTCTGTGTGCCGGGCTCCGTTCCCTACGAGCATCGCGTCGCACGGGGGCGGAGCCTGGCGGGAAATTCAAAAAGTGAAACACACATCACACATAGAGTACACTGTAATCTGTAAGATTACATTACTGTATGAAATCATTTCACATCCCTAGTGGTTTGCCTAGTGCCCTGCATGTACTTTTATATTATATATGCCATTCTTTCTGCCTGGAAACTTGAGAACGTTTATGGCAAAAAAAAAAGCGTACCTTTACGTCAAAAGTGGTTTTTGATCAGCTAGAAAATAGCGATAGTAAATAATAATCATTTGCAGAATTGAGTGATACTGATTTTTGGGGAAATTTATCATCAGACACTGAAAGTGACGACAGCGACAATTCTGCAACTGAGCAAATTTCAGTGTTTTTGACTAGATTACATTATTGAATACATTTATTATTATATTATCATCTTTAATAATTATTTATAGTTATTTATTATATTATCATTTTTTTTCATATATATTATAATTTATGATTTCATGTTTCAAAGTTTATCATACCCGGGATGTCTACTAGACTCTTGTTTGGACAGATTTAAGTGAGTTATTCCTAAAAATTACAGGCCTACAATATAAAACGCCAAATTTCCATGCAAAATAATGTACCACTTTCAGCACCAAAAACCTGAAATAATCATACCGCCAGGGAAGTTAAGAGTCTTTCAACTCCTTTAGTAAATCAGCCTCATTGCCTGCTAGTTGCTAGAAAGATTTAAAGCACAAACAATGAACATGTGTACTTGGTTAGGCTACTCTAAACGCTGCATTCACCCCATTTTTATGTTCCACTGACCCACTTAAACTGTGTATAAAAAAAATAGTTCCTACAGAAGTACAAATATCGACACTTTAAAAAATTCTAGGAAATAACTTCTGATGAGGGATATCAACACGTCGGCTACAAAAATATTACTGCCTTGGGGCAATCTCTCTACGTAATGGCTGGTATCTGTCCTATCATTAAAAGCCAAGACATTTTCCTTAAGTGTGTAGCTTTTGTGTCTCTCCTTGGCAAGGCCTAAGCCTGCATTCTAGTGTATTTCACTTTGTAACCATTCTAATCCCTTTTTACGATTTAGCCAATAGGTCTATCACGTAAAACCTGGCAGATTTTACGACCCATATCTGTTCTCCTACCACTGGGTCATTTTAAGGGCAAGAACACATTTTATTTCAGGTCACACCACCCTGCTTCAGCCTATTAAATAAAATAATGAATATGGTAAAATATACACAATACCTATAAGTGGTAGCATTTTATTTAAATTGGACTGAGAGCCCTGGAGCAGAAGTGTAACATCTGATGGCTGATCTTCCTTTTCCTTAACAAAACATACTCAGTATCGCCTTGTCTTTCTTCTCTGTCCCTTGGGGCAAGATGCACGTTTCTAAGTTCATTTAGGTTCCACAGCAAATTCATCTGATGAGTGATGGGGTATGTGACACACAATCAATTGTCACCATTACATAATCCCACACTTGGCTCTCCGAAGCTCAAACAAAAAAAAAAAGTGAAGACGTCAGAGCAGTTTTAATTGCATAGCAGTTTTGTGGCAAACAACATAACAGACGCAACTCCAGATATGTGATACGCTCTGATGTCTTTCAGGAAATGTAAAAGTACAATAAGCACAACCTCCTGTGAGAAAACAGAAGCATTAAAAAATACACTTGTTGAAATTTCTATTACAGTATTATCACTATGTCTCTCATCAAGCCCATCCAAGACAGGCATGCTTTTTAAGAAGAACAGCTTTAATGTTAAATTGCAGTTTAACAGGAAATATTTTCCTTTTCAATATATTTTCTTGATTAATTGCAGCTCAAATTTATTTTTCATTTTTGTCAGGTTTCATAGATATTTTACTAGTTTGGATGTGGAACACAAGGCTCCTTTTCACATGTTCACCAGACTACTCTTAACTGCTCTGTTAAAAGCAATATGTTGTTTACATTGCTTAGTAGCTCAAGTTGGCAATAACTTACAAACTGAATTGTAGGAGTGGCTCATGCCCTTCCCTATTATACAGTCTGTGTGTAATCTGCAGTCCATTAACCACTTCCCAACTGCCCGATACTTTTACTGCTGCAGAGTGGCGCTGCAGCGCGAATCACCGTTTATATGAACGGTGGTTCATTCGTGAGCGGCTTTGTAGCAGTGTGGCCGTGGGTCCGGCGGACTCGATGTCTGCCAGCTACCCGCGATGACCTGGCAGAGAAGAAAAACCGATGTAAACACGGTGGTTCCCCGTTCTGTCAGGCGGCATAACAGAGATCTACTGATCCCAGCCCCCTCACAGTTAAAACACGCCTAGGGAACACAGTTGACCCCTAGATCACCCCCTGCAGGTTAACCCCTTCACTGCCAATGACATTTACACAGCAATCAGTGGATATTTACATTTCTGATCGCTGTATAAATGCCATTGGTCCCAAAAAAGTGTAAAAAATGTCCGACATGCCCGCTGCAATATCGCAGTCCGGATAAAAATTGCAGATCGCTGCCAATACTAGTAAAAAAAATAGTAAAAGCGCCAGAAATGAATTTGCATGGTTTGTAAACACGGCAACTTTTGCGCAAACCAATCAATAAACACTGATTTTTTTACCACAAATATGAGGAAGAATATAAATCGGCCAAAACCGATGAATACATTTTGTTTGTATTTTTTTTTGGATATGTATTATAGAAAAAAGTAAAAAATGTTGGGTTTTTGTTTCGAAATTGTCACTTTTTTTGTTAATAGCAGTGATCAGAAGTGATGCAGAGGGGATCAAATACCACCAAAAGAAAGCTCTATTTGTGGGGGAAAAAATAGCGTCAATTTTGTCTGCTTACAGCATTGCACAACTGCGCAATTGTCAGTTAAAGCGACGCAGTGCCGAATCACAAAAAGTATGCGACCAATTGAGGTGGTGGGTACCAATGGACGGTGACACTGATAAGTCAAACGTAGAATGTTGCTAGCATTCCAAATCATTCTTCAACCACTTGACCTCTGGAAGATTTACCCCCTTCATGACCAGGCCATTTTGCGATATGGCGCTGCGTTACTTTAACTGACAATTGCCCAGTCATGCAACGCTGTACCCAAATAAAATTTATGTAATTTTTTCCCGCACAAATGGAGCTTTCTTACGCTATTAAAATTGTATTTATTTATTTATTTATTATACTAGTAATGGCGGTGATCAGCAAGTTATAACGGGACTGCGATATTGCAGCAGATAATCAATAATAACTGACACTTTTTGGGAACTAGTGGCACTAATACAGTGATCAGTGCTACAAATTTGCACTGTCACTGTACTAATGACATTGGCTGGGAAGGGATTAAACATCTAGGACCATTAAAGGGTTAACTGTGTGCCTAGCCAGAGTTTTTGCTTACTATATGTGCTGCTTTTAATAGGTGAAGAGATGGATTTTATTCCCCTTTGCAGGAACACAAAGTTCATCCCTTGCCCCCTGTCAGAATGGAAGCTCCATTCTGAGTCTCTGCACAATGATCGGCAGGGCCCCAGTGGACGTCAAGTGCCCGGCACCCGCAGATCGGCTTCTGCTGGGAATAGTCCCAGCAGAAGCATCCTGCCGGCGGTGGCGCACGTTCCCCCTGCAGGTGGAAGTGCAGGATAACACATATATACGTGATCTGGTGTAGAGCTGCCACCCTGTAGCAGTAAAACTGCTATAAGGTGGTCAGCAAGTGGTTAAACTATTTTATCATGAAAGCATAATGTCACAAAGTGAATACAAAAATGTTGTAGGGTCCCTTCTTCAAAGCAGAATAGCAACAATACTAAAATAACGTTCACACATAAACCGTATAACACGTGGCAAGCAATGGTAACCTATTGCAAACCCCCTGTGATAATTAATTATAATTGACATTTCTGCCAAAAATATGCAGGAAAAACAATGCATGTCAAAGGAATTCCTTGCAATAAACCATTAATGCAAAATAGCAAATAAAAAAAAAAAATAATAATACTACTTTACAACCTGCTTCCTCTAATAGAAAAAGCGGATTGTGTTGCAGCTATTCCCCTTAGCAATGGAGCTATGGCATTTCAATTAGAGAGAATCCTAAACATAAAGAATTTCTGCACTGCTCTCTGTTTAGAAAATCCATCATCCTTTGTTAAACCAATGTCATTTGTATACCCTTGCATAAATATTTTAATTAAATGTAACACAAAATATAGACATCAGTAAAAAAAGTATTATTATTATATACTGTATATTTTATTTTTATGGATTTCCAAGAAATAGAAGAATTTCTGGACCTCAGTTGCTGACATTGCTTGGTGGTTTCATGTTACAGCAGGAAGAGTACAGATGAACATGGGAATTTCACATATTTCTGGAAATCCAGTCCACTTTGCCTGCAAATAAAATTTGCCATATAAACAGGAATCATAACCATTCATGTCCACCCACCCATACCTTTGGCAGATCCCATTATTACCCAACATGTACCTTACATTCATCATTCACTGCATGGCTGGTCATCTCCCATTTCCTCTTCTTAAAGGCTATCTATCTATAGCCAGTATTCTATATTTTATTGCTGTCTCTATTCCCGCTTCAGAGACTCGCCTTCTCTATTTATCTTGGTGACTATTGTGAGAAAGGGTTGAGAATGGAAACTTTTATAGCTGTCACCACAGCAGAAGGTAAGGGGGTGTTTTCCTATGGAGACACCTTACAGATGACAACTAAGTGGGTATTACTTCTCCTTTTAGAGAGGGTTAAACCCACTTCCATTTGTGTCTTTGGGACTAGACATGTCCGATTCGTTTTACTACAGATCGAAATTCAGATGAAATTTTCGCCATTCGGAGATTCTGATTTATCAAAATTTCTGAGTCGCAATAGTAATGAATTTCAATGAATCCAAAATAAATTATACTGAAAAAAATTATCTGAATTTGACTTTGAAAATTAATTTGAAATGGAAACATTGCAATACATACATTAAAGTAGAAGTATAGGCAAAACTTTTTTTTTCATTTGGGATAGAGTAAGGGAGTGTTATAACCCCTGTCAATTTTTTTTTCGCCACCTGTGTCCCATTGCGGAGATTTTCCTTCACTTCCTGTCCCATAGCCAAACAGGAAGTGAGAGGAAATCCCTGTAAATTAAGGGAATTCCTTGGAGATCCCCAAGTCACCAGACGTGTCCCCATAGGAATATTTCCCCTTACTTTTCTGGGGATAACCCACAATTTGGGCACTTTCTTTTACTTTCACTTTCAATGATAATGGTAAACAGGACAAATAGAGAGGGTGAATCTCCTTAGGGAGGACACAGACTGCAATAAAAACTGACAAGAGTTCTAATCCCTCTCCACACTATCCAAAACTAAAAAAAAAGTTTTGCCTTTAGTTATACTTTAAAGTATATAAGTGAAATAAGATGATGTCTGATGTCTACTTAGGTTGCGTTATAGAATAGAACAGCATACAATAAAATAGAAATGAATAGAATAGACAATAAATGATTAGAATATAAAAGAATAGAACAGAATATAAAAGAATAGAATATGATAAAATAAAATAGAAAATAATATTCTCTAGTCTATTATTCTATTCTATTCTATTCCTTTATTTTCTTTTCTCTTTCTACTTTATTCTGTTTTATTCTATTATATTCTATGTTCTATTCTATTCTGTTTTATTATATTATTTTATATTCTATCCTATAAAGTAGGAATCATCATCTTATTTCACTTTTATACCTAACTGTATTTGTTGCAATATGTTTCCATTTCCATTTCAAAATGCAAATTCATTTTTGAATTTGAATTCAGATTCATTTTCAAATTTGATTAGAATATAATATATAGAATATAATAAATTTACGAAACAAATCTGAATATATGAAACAAATTCTGAAATTGAATCATCCTAACATAATGATTATGACGAAACAAAATGATTAACTTAATAAACAAATCCAAAATGAAACACATTTTTCCACCATGCACGTCTCTTTGGGACAGAGAGGGAAAGAAAATCTCCCTGCAAAAAAAAAAAATGTGACAGTGTTTCTTCCTTTAAACTTATTTGGATATAGACTATTAGACTGTAAGCTCACAGGAGCAGGGCCCTCCTAACCCTCTTGTATTGAGTTGTATTGTTGTTGTATTGTCTCCCTTTATATTGTAAACAATGGCAGCTGGTGCTGTACCCGGGGGGCGGCAAACAAAGCATCTGATCATCCGCCCCCCCCCCCCCGCGGGTGGTGCTCACTCAGTCAGGCTCTCAATCGGCGCCGATGCAGAGCACTGAGAGATCACTCTGGGCGGCCATCTCCCGAGTCCCGGATCTTCCTGTACATCCTCCCCACTGCCTCTCCTCTAGGTCAATCGTGCTCCTTCCGCTTCCTGATTGGCTGGGAGGAGATGCAGGAAGACAATAGCGAATATTAATTCGCTAATGTCACACAACCGGGTGGACCCGGGACGCAGAACACTGCACTCCGGACCCACCCTTTTTTGAAGCCAATTAGAGCCTCAGGCTCTAATCACGTGCTTCAAAAAAAAACCCTATTGGAATTCATGCATCCAGCACCCTGCATGTAGATTAGGGGCTGGGCGCATGGATTAGGGGGGCGGCGCCCCTGCGCACCATATGGAGCGGCCGCAACTGATTGTAAAGTGCTGCGCAAACTGTTGGCGCTATATAAATCCTGTATAATAATAATATAGATGCCATCCACTTTAAGCTACTAATAAATAAAAATGACAGTCATCTGGATAATGTGACAATCCCAGGTCTATAGAACATGTTTTGAATCAGTTGGTTGCTATTTTTGCTTCTGCTGCTACCATCCTTAATTGATTGGGGCTAGCAGTTCTGTTATCCTGTAGGGAGTTAGATCATACTTGCAAGTCTGTCCACCCATAAAGTGGAAGAAAAGCCCAACTATAGCTGTACTTAAAATGTTCCCTCCTCCCTTTTCTGACTTCCCTGTGTAAAACATATCGGTGTACTTACCTACCTTTAATCTGCTCCAGCCCGGTCATATGATCCGACAGCTGCAGCTCCTCTGTGTCAGTGATGGCTGCTGCAGGGAAGAAGAGGGAGCACCGATAACAGTTAGCTTATGAGTGGATGTCACAGCTCTGGAAATTCATAGCCATTGCTCCCTTACACAGACTAGACCAAAGCGGTTTAAAAGTAGATAATCACATGCAAAGTACATGCATCTTTTTTTACATAATGTAGGTAGAAAGGAAGATAGGGGGAACGCATGAGTGACCCCTATCTATGGGACCTAGGACAGACTCAAATGGGCAGTATTCATTTAAATGAATTGACTCATTACTTACCTGTCTTGTGACCTTTTTTCAAATATTCTGGAAAGTTCTGTAGCCTGTCAGGTAACCCAACGGACCTATAAGATTAAAAAAGAAATTAGAGACAGGTCAGACCAACAGAAGCAGCTGAAGAAGAAGCACCCCTCCCCTTGGCGCGATCCTTCATTATATGGCTTTGTCCCTTCTGCAGAAGTTGGTTGTAATGGTTTATTAATTGTTTGGTTCGAGCCTTACCCTCCCTAGCGGATTATTTCAGTATTTTTGTCAAATCGGTTTGTGGTTTTATATTGTGGGCCTGTAATTCTTAGGGATAACTTACTTAAATCTGTCCAAACAAGAGTCTAGTATGATAAAGTTTGAAACACAAAATCATAAATTATAATATCATAAATTATAAACGATTATAAAAACTAATAATATAATAATAATACATTTAATACAATATTGTAATCAAACCAAAAACACAGACATTTGTCCAAACAAGGGTGCAATGTTACCAGTCACTGTAATACTGTAATACTAGACACTGCATATGTGTTCAGTAAACAATTTTGAAACATGGGACTGCACAAAGTCCGATGTCACAATCAGGACAATGGAACCTGGTTTTCTTTCGGATTTTCTTTCCATTGTCATCTCGCTTTGAGCAACAAACCATGCACATCCTTGTAGGTGCTGACTTTTTCTCGGTTGGTGGGATGTAGTCCATGAAGTGATGACCAGTCAGGGGTACCGGGTTGACAACGCCAACAGCACAACGTCCAGCTCTATTCACAGCCATTAATGGTGTTTGGTGGTTCACAAAAATACGTTCGGTAACTTACCAAATTAAGTCAGAATGAATCACAGGCTTGTCACTTTTTGAGCAGAATGTAGGCATTCCACGCGCATTGCTCAAAAAGGTGCCTGAAGATCTTCTTGTAGTACTTATTTTGCTGTTTCCTCATTGCTGGGTAGAATGTCATTGCTTGGTCGGCTCTGTCGACACCTCCCATGGTGTTATTGTAGTCTATAATTAGTTGTGCCTTCATTATTTCTTTCCCACCTTTTGTGCGTACCATAACAGTGGAGGTATTATGAACTGTACTCATCAGGCACACATCTTTCTTGTCATGCCATCGCAGTGCCATGATTTTGCCTTTCTGCCAGGCAACCATTTCTCCAGTCTTTAGCTTCTTATTGCCAAACATTTGCAGCATGTCGCCCCGGTTAGCCCTAACGGTTCCATAGGCATATGTTTTGATTTGTAGAAGAAACTCATAAAGTTCAGGAGATGTATAAAAGTTTTTGGTTGTTACGCAATAGCCCTGATTTAGCAATGGCTCAATGAGTGAAAGAACGGAAGCTGTTGCCATGCCATAGTTGCTGTATTTTGGATTGAATTGTGTTCCTTTTCCAGTGTATATGACTGAATTCCAAATGTAGCCAGTTGATGATTCGCATAGCATGAAGGATTTTACGCCAAATCGTGCTCTCTTTGATGCAATGTATTGTACCCAGCGGAGCCTTTCCTTGTAGGCCATTAGACTTTCATCTATGCTGATATTATTATTATTATACAGTATTTATATAGCGCCGACAGTTTGCGCAGCGCTTTACAATATTAGGGCAGACAGTACAATACAATACAATTCAATACAGGAGGAATCAGAGGGCCCTGCTCGGTAGAGCTTACATCTCTTTTTGGCATTCTGTTGGAAATTCTTTAGAATCATTTGAGATACTTCCCAAATTTTCTTTAGTTTTGGTGCAGGGTGAGTAGTTTCATCAAATTCTTTGTTGCTTTTGAAGTGTAAATATTTCATGATCAGGGAAAATCTGTACTCTGACATGACAGTGCCAAAGAATGGAGTGGCAAGTATTTTATTAGTTGTCCAATACCACTTCTGCAGGGATTTCCAAATGTCATCTTTGGTCACTGATTCCCACTTTCTGCTTCTTGGAAACCTCCGATGTGTAGTAGCTAATTGTTGCTCTTGGTGCCGGTTTGTCTCTATAACTATTTTTTCAATAACCTCATCGGTCAGAAATAGTTGTAAGTATGCCAAGGGGTTGTCGTCTTCAATGTCTACTTTCATACCAGTTGCTCCAGTAAATGGGAATCTTGGGGGCGCTTACAATAAAAGGGCACTGGACAAAGCACTAGGGACAAATCTGAGGTGAAATGATCTGATACATTAATGTGATCCTAACCGATCACAACGTATTGTGTGTATATTTATATTTTGTACTTTTTGAATTTACCGCCGGCTCCACCCCCATGCGTTGCGGCGCTCACAGGGAATGGAGCCCGGAAGAGGGATGCATCGGCCGGAGGACACCGCTGGAGGACATTGCGGGATCGTCTGGACAAGGTAAGTACATTAGAGGAACGCTACAGTGTAATCCCGAGTGTGGCTCGGGGTTACCACTTTTGGTACTGAAAATTAACCCTGAGCCACACTCCAGATCCGCAAGGGAGGTTAATGGCTAAACCACTGGAATTGTAAAAACATGTAATTATATGGTGGTATGGTTATGAAGAATATAGTTACCATTCTAAAATATGAATTATTATTGGTAAATTTTATTTATTATGCCAAAAATAAAGTGTCATGGCCATTTATACCACAATATTGGGTCTAGTTGTCTTTATTTTAATGATATATAGATTAGAAGTATGATTTGAGTTTGATCTCTGGTCCCATAGGTAGGAAGAGGGGGGAAGGAACATTTTAGTTATAGTTAGAATAGTTATAATTAGGCTTTTCTTTCACTTTAAAAGTCTAATGGCTGCAACTTCACAGATAAATCCATTTTAACTATTTTCTTTTCCTAGATCAGTCAATGTGGGATAATCTGCAAAAACTGTAGTCCAAAAACATACAATTGTTTATGAAAAATTTGCCTATTTTGGGAAGGATCATGACACATCTCTACATAGTCCAAGCTAGGCCTCTAGCTAAATTGTCAGCTTTGTTGAACATTTGTACTCTATAAACAGTGAACACCCATGATGGGCATATACATTTCCTGTACAAAAATGAGTCTATATAAAACAGACAACTGGAGTCGCAGAACAAAAAGGTTCAAACCTGTCAGAATTTGCATACCTAGACATATTTTCTACTCTTTTCTTCTGTCCTTTTTACCACTAGGAAAAATCACAAAAGAATGTATCAAAATTCCTGGAAATTTGGCTTTATTTTTGCTATCTTCACACTGCTGAGGAATACTCTGCCACTTTACAAGGTACAATAAAATAAAAACATCAAAGTACAACTTGAAAACAGCATTGGACAGCTTGTGAACAGAGACCACAAAAACAGCTCACCACAAAGAGGTATAATAATAATATAAATGGATTTTAAAGGTGTGAAGCGGACATGAAAAGCAATGCAGAAGACCAACTGATCTAATAGGACATAACCACATCAAACATTTTGAAATGCAATATAAACCTCTTGATATTATAGGGATGAAGTTACTATGTCTTCAAAGGTGTTCCCTGATGTATTTCATTCCCGAACCTTTGTCTCGTTTGATTAGTATGTTTCTGAAAGGTATAACTGCACTCTCAGGTCAAATAAGCACATATGTTTTAGTAGCCCAGGCAAAGGCACCCTTTTTGCTCTATTTCATGTAACAGCTGCACATCGTACATTTAAGAATAAGAATGCAGTGTGCTGGTCTACTGGTTACCACTGCTGCATATATTGCAAGTTCATATGCAGGGCCAGGACAAGGGGTGAGATGGAGAGGTGGCTGCCCTGGGCACTGCGGTATTATGTGAAGTGGCGGGAACCACAAGGAGGTTGGAGGGGATTTGTGTTGGGAGGGGGGATTTGTGGGGCCGGCAGGGGATAAGAATTGTTCTGGGAGAGGAAATTTGGAGAGGTGTAATAGGAGTGGTGATTTGAGGGGATTTGTGTTGGGAGGGGATAGGGAAAGAAGATTTGTGCTAGGAGGGGGAATTGTGTGAGGCTGTGCTAGAAAAGGTAATATGGTGGGGGGGGGGATGTTTGCTAGGGGCGGACTTTTTTTGGGGGGGTGGTATTTGTACTAGCAGGGATGATTGGGGGTATTTGTGTTAGGAGGGGAAAACTTAAAGGGTAGAGGAATTGTTCGAGCAGAGGGGAATTTTTTTCTCGGGGGGGGGGGGGGTAGATTTGTGCTGGGAGCATATGGGGAATGAGAGGATTTGAGCTGGTGGGGGGTTGATGGGGGGAAGATTCATGCTGGGAAGGGGATTTTAACAGGGGACGGATTTGTATTGGGAGGAGGGGAAATTTATACATATACATATATGCTATTATACATTTACATATAATGCTCATACATGGGGGATGGTTGCAATTTGGCATGCATGACCTTGTCCCAGCATTGCTCATGTGTTCTCTCTATGTCTGCGTAGTCACATTATTTATGGGGCACCCCATGCATCTAAAGCAATAATTGCTTTTAGTCAGTTTTCAGCACCAGAAGTCCTCTGGTTTTAGATCACCTATCAATGCCAAATGGAGTGGAAATCAATAAAAAATGCCTATGTAGTGGTATTAAAGCAGAACTAAACCCAAACCCAAAACCAGGCCTGTACTGGCCATTGGGACTACCGGGAGTCTCAGTGGGCTGGCCTCATGCTCACAGGGATCTACTTGTCAATCACTGACAGTCAGCTGATGGGTAGATCAGGACTGAGCATGCGGAGAAGCACAGGAAGTGCCTGTAATAAGTTCTCTGTCATGTCACGCTGCTCCTCAGCAGCCCCGCCCTCCCCTCTTCTTGTTCATCCCAATTTACTTGTGACATCACCTGGGATGGACGAGAAGAGAGGAAGGGGCGGGGCCACTGGGGAGTTGCGTGACATGACAGAGAACTTATTACAGCCGCTTACCGCGCTACTCTGCAAGAAAAAGGCTAGAAAACCCTGTGCCCTAATGTGCCTTGATGTGTCCCATGTCCCCTAATGTGCCCTAATGTGTTCTGATGTGCCCCATGTGCTCTGAAGTGCCCTAATGTGCCCTGATGTTCCCTAATGTTCCCTGATGTGCCCTAATGTGCCCAATGAGCCCTGATGTGCCCCAATGTGCCCTGATGTGCCCCATGTGCCCTAATGTGCCCTGATGTGCCCCATGTGCCATGATGTGCCCTAATGTGCCCCATGTGCCCTAATGTGCCCCATGTGCCCTGATGTACCCCATGTGCCCTGATGTGCCCTAATGTGCCCCATGTGCCCTAACGTGCCTTAATGTGCTCCATGTGCCCTGATGTGCCCCGATGTGCCCCATGTGCCCCCCCATGTGCCCCATGTGCCCTGATGTGCCTCATGTGCTCTGGTGTCCCCCATGTGCCCTAATGTGCCCTAATGGGCTCCATGTGCCCTGATGTGCCCCATGTGCCCTGATGTGCTCCATGTGCCCTGATGTGCCCCGATGTGCCCTGATGTGTTCCATGTGCCCTGATGTGCCCCATGTGCCCTGATGTGCCCCATGTGTCCTGATGTGCCCTGATGTGCCATACCCTGATGTGCTGTGCCCTGTACTCTGATGTGCTGTACCCTGATATGCTGTGCCCTGTGCCCTGATGTGCTGTGCCCTGTACTCTGATGTGCTGTGCCCTGTACTCTCATGTGCTGTACCCTGATGTGATGTGCCCTGTACCCTGATGTGCTGTGCCCTGATGTGCTGTGCTCTGTACCCTGATGTGCTGTGCCCTGTACTCTGATGTGCTGTACCATGATGTGCCCTGTACCCTGATGTGCTGTACCTGATGTGCTGTGCTCTGTACCCTGATGTGCTATGCCCTGATGTGTCCTGTGCCCTTTGCCCTGATGTGCACTGTACCCTGATGTGCCCTGGGCTGGTCTGGATGAAGTCCAGGGCCAAATTTTTGTCCCAGTCCAGCCCTGTCCAAAACTGTTACATTCAAATCATGCCATGAAAGATAACTGTCACAGTTGTTTGTGCTCTTAACCTAATTGTCAAGACACCAAATGGCTGGTGTCAAAACTGATCACATGTGCAGCACCATGTCAATTTCAGATCAAACAGAGGCTAAAATGAAAGCTTCCTTGGACATAAAGGGTAAGAGAGTTTAGTTCCGCATTAAGGTGGTCTTAATAAATCATGCTTGGTCAGTTGAAATGAGGAAAACAATTGTGGTTAAAAGCATGGTCAAAATACAGGCTCTCTTTAACCGCATTCACAAAATGCATGATATCATCTGTGCTATTAAAGTTAATTACTTTGTTCTCAGCTCTGTGTTTTCTTCATGCAATTCCACTGCAATATTAATACCATTGTAGAAAAATAAATATCACAAAGCAATTTCCATACAGTAGTATATAGGTTCATTTATTAAAGGCAAAAAGGCTGTTCACATTACAAGGGGAGTTACATTTTGCAAGGGAATTATCCCCAGAGCTTAGTGAATATAATAAAACTTCACTTTTCAAAGAATACTTAATCATGTGCAAGGAAAGTAAAATGAGTATTTTTTCTTGAACATGATTAAATGATGGAAGTCAGCAGAGATTCACCTCAATCACTACGCTCTGGACAAAATTCCCTTGCAACGTGCTACTTCTGTTGCAAAGTGAACTCTTGCTTTTAGCAAATGATGCACAGCATAACAGGTCTTTCTCAATCTCTCCCAAAATATGATACATTTGCAACACAGTTTTACAAAGGATTTACAATTAGCCTTATGTTTAAAAGGATACTCAAACCCAGACATACAACAGGCAGTGCTTATCCAAACTCCAACTCATGAAATGAGATAAGGCATTTCTTCCATGTTAATGAGACTGCTCATTTCCTTTACAACCACCACCCATAGTTGAGCCACATTCCTGAACCAAGTGTGGGGGGGAAGCCGGAGTACCCAGAGGAAACCCATGCAGGCATAGGGAGAACATGCAACCTCCATGCAGGTCAAGTCGTGGTTGGTAGAGTTGAGCGAACCCGGACTGTAAAGTTCGGATCCGTACCGAACTTTGGGGTGTCCGGGACCCGGACCCGGACCCGGACTTTTCAAAAAAAGTCCGGGTTCGGGTCCGGTGTTCTGGTAATTTTAATGAAAAATCTTAAAAATGGTTTCAAGCCATGCCTAGGCTTGAAATGTCAGGCCCAAGCGAGTTGAGATGGTTGGTGCTGAACTGGACGTACCTCCAACGTACAAGAGGGATACGGACGTACCCAAAGGAGACCCATGAGGCCGAAGGGGGGGTGTGAACCAAGTCCTTACACCGAGTTGATACCCACCACCAACATTTCCTTTACTCGTCAGAGTAATTGTACCTTCTTTACGGAATAGAGTAAAGTACTCAACCTCAAACCTATTCGTGACGGACAACATACAG
>BLSH010385270.1:247245-261480 GCA_018402905.1 Glandirana rugosa | reverse complement strand
AAAAAATAAAAAAAAATTAAAAACCCCAAAAATGAATTCTCATCATCCGTAAACGCGACCACTTTTGCGCAAACCAATCAATAAACGCCGATTGCGATTTTTTTTATCGCAAATATGAGGAAGAATATAAATCGGCCAAAAACGGTGAAAAAAAATGTTTTTTTATATTTTTTTTTTGGATTTGTATTTTAGGAAAAAGTAAGAAATTTGGGTTTTTTTGCAAAATTGTCGCTCTTCTTTTGTTTATAGCGGCGATCAGAAATGACGCAGCGGTGATCAAATACCACCAAAAGAAAGCTCTGTTTGTGGGAAAAAAAGGACGCAAATTTCGTTTGGGTACAACGTCGCACGACCGCGCAATTGTCAGTTAAAGCGACGCAGCGCCGAATCGCAAAAAGGGCTCCGGTCCTAAAGCTGGAAATCCTTCCGGGGCTGAAGTGGTTAATGTCACTTTTTTTAAACAGGTTGGTTGGATGGCAAGTAGCGAGCAACCTTACCCAATCATCTTTTGCCTCCTTTAGATCCATGAGCTGTAATTGTGAACACTACACTGGGTAGTGAATGTATTTAGGGCTGTACGAGTAGGCTACTAAAATACAATATGTTTGATCTCCAGCCAAGTTCGCAGTACACCAGTCGGTAGAGTGTTCTGCTTGAAATATAATGACATAAAGATGTATAAATTGTGTTCGTTTATTTGCATCATCATAACTAGGGGAGTACCATCTGACCGTCATAGTTATTAGTATTGGTTAACTTTATTGATCGGCACTATATTATATAAAACTAAATATGGTGATAAATATAAGAAGGTTACAAGACTGGTGTTTCTTGGACTTCTTATACCCCTGTCCTGATGGACTTATAGATGGACCTTAATTAGCGCTGTGATACACTTTAGCGCTCATATGTGTATTTATATATGTTCAACACTTTTCTTTGTGCACTCATTTTTCTCAATCACCCCATTTGTTTATATGTTTTCATTCTTAGGCCCCTTTCACACAGGCAGATAGAATTCAGCTTTCATAGTTACATTGTTTATAAGGTTAAAAAAAAAAAGACAGGTCACTCCAGTTCACGTTATTAGTGTCTGTATGTGTGTATGATTTTTATTCTCTAGCAATTCCCTTAGCCCTGTATATTCCACTTCTTGGTGAAAACATCTAAAAAGTCTTTTAAAATTGTCAACACTCTCAGCTAGCAGAGCTTCCTGGGGGAGGGAGTTCCGTGTTTTTACTGCTCTAACGGTAAATAATCTTTTCTACAATTAAAAGTTAAAGTGATTGTAAAGTCTTATTTTTTCCTATAAAAATAACAAACATATTATACTTACCTGCTCTGTTGCAGTGGATTTGCACAGAGCACCCGGATCTCCTCTTCTTAGGTCCCTCTTCTCTGCTCCTGGCCCTCCCTCCTGTCGAGTGCCCCCACAGCAAGCAGCTTGCTATGGTCACAGCTCCCTGTGTCCATTCAGACACAGCTAAGACACTCGTGGACATTGCTGGACAGAGAGGGAACTCAGGTAAGTGTTAGGGGGGCTGAGGGCTGCTGCTGCACAAAGAAGGCTTTTTATCTTAAAGTGGTTGTCAACTCTCCTCTCCCCCTCTCAAAAATAAAAACAACCTGCAAAACAAAGGCATAATGAGCTAGTATGCATTATTATATTATGCATTATGAAATGCTTACCTTGCAACTAAGCTATTGCAGCGGTCTCAGCACACCGCTGTGACCGGCGACATGCTGCTTCCTGGTCCGTGGCTCTGGCCAATCACAGCGTGGGCTCCAGTTCTGTGATTGGTGGAGCCACTCTGACATCACTCCTGCGCATGCGCATGGGAGCCGTGATTTACAGCATGTTTACAGAAGAAATGGCACCCTGGCCCACCCCGCGGGCCGATTCTTCAGTGCGCATGTGCCGATGATGTCGACACATGCAGATACAGGGAATATCTCCTAAATGGTGCAGATTTAGGAGATTTTCCCGGGACCTACAGGTAAGCCTTATTGTAGGCTTACCTGAAGTTTAAAGTGGTTGTCATGAGTTGACAACCACTTTAATGCATAAAATGCATTAAGATAAAAAAACCTTCTGATTTTACAATCCCTTTAACCATTTGCCGACCTCCTACAATACATTTATTGTGGGTGGCCAGTATGGGCAGGCTGTCATCCAGCCTTTTCCAGATAAGGGACATCCAGCACGCTGCTCCCGTGACTGCTGTGTCCACCGATCACAGCGGATCGTGGATCCCGATGCCTTTGGCAACCAGGGGTTCATGTGATTGCTATGCTATCACACAATCACGATTGTCAACTAAGCTGTTATGAATGAATTTCAATCATACCAGCTGTTTTTTCCTGCAGAGTGTTGCTGTGATTGGCCCACAGCTATCACACAGTACCTGGGCCAATCACAGCACCCTGTACTATGTGATTAGCTGCAGCCAATCACAGATCACTAGTAACCACAGCTGTCATGAATGTAACCGTTTCATTACAGTTGTTACAATGATCATCATTATAACAGCAATCAAAGTGTAAAAAAAAAAAAAATTCCCTGTTCACCCCCATTCTCCCTCTTCCCCGGAGTATACAGTGTTACTATGGAAACAAGGTGACACTGAACTACTCTGATGAGAGTATGTTAAAATAAAAAAAAGTTTAAAAAATGTTAAAAAAAATAAAATGTTAAAAAAAAAAATTCTAAATTGAATAAAAAAAATATTATATCACTGTCACACCAGTCATATGATGACACTGTACTGCACTGGTGAAAAAAAAAAAATGTCTTTGTTTTCCAAAAAATTGTGACCAAAAAAATTGCAACTTTAAAAAAATCACTTCATGCTTCAGACTGTTTACTTTCCAAAAAGGGGTCATTTGGGGGGTCATCTGAGGGGCATTTGTACTGTCCTGGCATTTTAGGGCCTCAAGAAATGAGATGCCATCAGTACATCAAGACTAATCAATTTAGTTCCTGACACAGCTTGTACCCGTCAGGGGTGTCGGTACGGGGTGCGGGATCCCCATAACACAGCACACGGTACCCCTCAATTTTTCCAAACACGATGAAGGAGCGTGGGCACCCTAACCCAGGAATTAAGCCCAACATAATACCCCGGTCATGTACGCAACCTGATTTTATGTAATGCTAATATAGGTTTGTTACTACCTCTACCCTCTCCCCTTGATGTTCAAATGTTTGAACTGCGTGTCAATTCCTAATAGACACTGTATGTAAAACGTTTTTTCTTTTTCTATAACATGAATATGTTCTGAAAAGTCTTACTATTAAAAGCTTATTGAATAAAAAAAAGACTAATCAATTTAATTTGTAGACGCTATAACTTTCACACAAACCAATTAATATTAAGGATGGGCCCAATGTAAGAGTCAAACACAAGTTTGTTTCAAACATCGGGTGTTCGCCCGTTCGGCAAACAGCGAATTTTATGGAGTGCCCCATTATGCACTGTACAATCGCAGGGAAATACCACCCACTGAATGGCTAAAGCATGCACATGACCTGCATGCTTTGGCCAATCACAGCGCGCTCTGCTGTGAGAGCCATGATTGGCCACATACCACACTATACAAGGCCACTTACACAGCGGTCGTATATAGTGCATAATAATGGAGATAGAGAGAGGTTAGGCAGTTTAGTTAGTGGCATGCAGGTAGTGTAGTATACAGTATACGGTGTATTATTAATATTATACAGGATTTATATAGCACCAACAGTTTACGCAGCGCTTTACAATGTAAAACTGAGACAATACAATTACAATATAATAGAATAAAAAAGGATTAAGAGGGCCCTGCTCAGAAGATCTTACAATCTAATGGGGGTGGGGGCAAGTGGTACAAAACATTGTAACTGTGGGGAGTAAGCTGATGGAAGTGGTAAAAGATTAGTTGGAGGTGTGATAGGCTTCCCGGAAGAGATGCGTTTTCAGGGATCGCCTGAAGGCAGCTAGAGTAGGAGACAGCTGGACAGGTTGAGGTAGAGAGTTCCAGATGATGGGAGAGGCTCTAGAGAAATCCTGGAGACAAGCATGGGAGGAAGTGACAAGAGAGCTTGAGAGTAGGAGGTCTCGAGAGGAGCAGAGAGGATGGTTTGGGTGATATTTGTAGATAAGATTGGTGATGTAGCTCGGGGCAGAGTTGTGGATGGCTTTGTATGTTGTGATTAGTATTTAGAATTTTATTCGCTGGGCATTCGGGAGCCAATTTAGGGATTGGTGGAGAGGGGTGGCAGACACTGAGCGGTTGGTAAGGTGGATAAGTCTGGCAGCAGCATTCATAATAGACTGAAGAGGGGATAGCCTATGGAGAGGTAGGCCAATGAGAAGTGAGTTGCAATAGTCAAGTGTAGATAGAGTATGTGCAGGCAGTATAGTGTACAGTATACAGCAGGGGTAGGCAACCTGGGGCCCTCCAGCTGTTGCAGAACTACAAGTCCCATCTTGCCTCTGGGAGTCATTGTAACTGGCAGCCTTGCAATGCCTCATGGGAAATGTAGTTCCACAGCAGCTGGAGGGCCACAGGTTGCCTACCCCTGGTATACAGTATAGATAGAGTATGTGCAGGCATTGTAGTATACAATATACAGTGTAGATAGAGTATGTGCAGGCAGTGTAGTATACAGTATACAGTGTAAAAAGAGTATGCGCAGGCAGTGTAGTATACAGTATACAGTGTAGATAGAGTATATACAGTCAGTGTAAGAATATATATATATATATACAGTATCTCACAAAAGTGAGTACACCCCTCACATTTTTGTAAATATTTTATTCTATCTTTCATGTGACAACACTGAAGAAATTAAACTTTGCTACAAATGTAAAGTAGTGAGTGCACAGCTTGTATAAATTTGCTGTCCCCTCAAACTAACTCTGGCAACAAAATTGAGTACACCCCTATGTGAAAATGTCAAAATTGGGCCCAATTATCCATTTTACCTCCCTGGTGTCATGTGATTGGTTAGTGTTACAAGGTCTCAGGTGTGAATGGGGAGCTGGTGTGTTAAATTTGGTGCTATCGCCCTCACTCTCTCATATTGGTTACTGGAAGTTCAACATGGCACCTCATGGCAAAGAACTCTCTGAGGATCCGAAAAAAGATGGCCTAGGGCTATACTGAATATATATAGATATATATAATACTGTGTATATATATTCTTTCACTGCCTGCGCTGACTGTATTTAGTCTACACTGAATGCGCTGTGTATAGTCTACACTGAATGCAGTATATATATATATATATATATATATATATACAGGATGGGCCATTTATATGGATACACCTTAATAAAATGGGAATGGTTGGTGATATTAACTTCCTGTTTGTGGCACATTAGTATATGTGAGGGGGGAAACTTTTCAAGATGGGTGGTGACCATGGCGGCCATTTTGAAGTCGGCCATTTTGAATCCAACTTTTGTTTTTTCAATAGGAAGAGGAACATGTGACACATCAAACTTATTGGGAATTTCACAAGAAAAACAATGGTGTGCTTGGTTTTAATGTAACTTTATTCTTTCATGAGTTATTTACAAGTTTCTGACCACTTATAAAATGTGTTCAATGTGCTGCCAATTGTGTTGGATTGTCAATGCAACCCTCTTCTCCCACTCTTCACACACTGATCGCAACACAGCAGGAGAAATGCTAGCACAGGCTTCCAGTATCCGTAGTTTCAGGTGCTGCACATCTCGTATCTTCACAGCATAGACAATTGCCTTCAGATGACCCCAAAGATAAAAGTCTAAGGGGGTCAGATCGGGAGACCTGCATTGCATTGCATTGACAATCCAACACAATGGGCAGCACATTGAACACATTTTATAAATGTCCAAATTGGGCCCAAAGTATCAATATTTTGTGTGTCCACCATTATTTTCCAGCACTGCCTTAACCCTCTTGGGCATGGAGTTTACCAGAGCTTCACAGATTGCCATTGGAGTCCTCTTCCACTCCTCCATGATGACATCATGGAGCTGGTGGTTGTTAGAGACCTTGCGCTCCTCCACCTTCCATCTGAGGATGCCCCACAGATGCTCAAAAGGTTTAGGTCTGGAGACATGCTTGGCCAGTCCATCACCTTTATCCTCAGCTTCTTTAGCAAGGCAGTGGTCATCTTGGAGGTGTGTTTGGGGTCATTCTGTTGGAATACTGCCCTGCGGCCCAGTCTTCGGAGGGAGGGGATCATGCTCTGCTTCAGTATGTTGGCAGTCATGGTTTCCTCAATGAACTGTAGCTCCTCAGTGCCCACAGCCCTCATGCCGGCCCAGACTATGACAATCCCACCACCATGCTTGACTGTAGGCAAGACACACTGGTCTTTGTACTCCTCACCTGGTTGCCCCACACACGCTTGACACCATCTGAACCAAATAAGTTTATCTTGGTCTCATCAGACCCCAGGATATGATTCCAGTAATCCATGTCCCGTTTGCGGGCTTTCTTGTGCATCATCTTTAGAA
Organism: Glandirana rugosa; assembly: GCA_018402905.1. NCBI lineage: Eukaryota > Metazoa > Chordata > Amphibia > Anura > Ranidae > Glandirana > Glandirana rugosa. Next base: position 254,989 of record BLSH010385270.1, on the reverse strand, counting down.
GAGGCTTCCTTCTGGGGCAACAGCCGATTTGATGCAGTGTATGGTCTGAGCACTGACAGGCTGACTCCCCATCTCTTCAACCTCTGTAGAAATGAAATGCTGGCAGCACTCATACATCTATTTCCCAAAGACAAACTCTGGATATGTCGCTGAGCATGTGCACTCAGCTTCTTTGGTTGACCATGGCGAGGACTGTTCTGAGTGGAACCTGTCCTGTTAAAACGCTGTATGGTCTTGGCCACTGTGATGTGGCTCAGTTTCAGAGTCTTGGCAATCTTCTTATAGCCTAGGCCATCTTTATGTAGAGCAACAATTCTTTTTTTCAGATCCTCAGAGAGATATTTGCCATGAGGTGCCATGTCAAACTTCCAGTGAACAGTATGAGAGAGTGAGAGCGATAACACCAATTTTAACACACCTGCACGAGTCACATGGCACTGGGGAGAGAAAATGGCTAATTGGGCCCAATTTGGATATTTTCACTTAGGGGTATACTCACTTTTGTTGCCAGCGGTTTAGACATTAATGGCTGTGTGTTGAGTTATTTTGAGGGAACAGCTAATGTACACTGTTATACAAGCTGCACATTGATTACGTTACATTGTAGCAACGTGTCATTTCTTCAGTGTTGTCACATGAAAAGATATAATAAAATATTTACAAAAATGTAAGGGGTGTACTCACTTTTGTGAGATACTGTATATATATATATATATATATATATATATACACACACACACAGTGCATTCAGTGTAGACTATATACTGTGCGTGCTCAGATAAGGGTCTGGCATAGATTTTAAGGGGAACTCCACGCCAGCATTTTTTAAAAAATTGGCATAGGGTCCCCCCCCCAAAATCCATACCAGGCCCTTCAGGTCTGGTATGGGTTTTAAGGGGAACCCCATGCCAATTTTTTTTTAAAAAAAATGTTGATGGGGAGAAGGACCTCATCCCCACAACACATTCCGGCGGTTGTGGGGGTCTGCAGATGGAGGGCTTATCGGAATCTGGAAGCCCCCTTTAATAAGGGGGCCCTCAAATCCCACCCCCCTTAATGAATGAGTATGGGGTACAAAAAAAGAAAAAAACACAGGAGACAAGTCCTTTATTAAAAAAAGAAAAAAGTGTCCCCCGTTGTAATCCATCGTCAATCACAATGCTGGCGACCCGAAGGAAAAAAACAAAAATGAAACAGCTCCTCCCTAATGGGAGGGCTCCCGCTGACTGCTGTCTTTTGTCTTTTGACAGCTCTTATAAAGGCTAGGGCAGGGGCCACCCGCTGACGTAAGTGGGTGACCCCGCCATCTTCTGACATCATGTGACATCAGAGGGGTTGGGGCCACCGACTTACATCACCGGGCGATCCCGCTCTTGAGTATAAATAAACTGTTAAAGCAAAAATAGGTCGGTGGGAGCCCTACCATTAGGGAGGAGCTGTTTTGTTTTTTTTTGTTTTTTTTTATGATATCGGTGTTGATAATGGATTACAATGGGGGACACCTTTTTTATTCTTTTTTAATAAAGGACTTGTCCCTAGTTGTCTCCAGTGTTTTTTCTTTTTTGACACTTTTTTGGTGAATGGATAGGGGTACGATGTACTCGATACCCATTCACATGGGGGGGTTTGGGATCTGGGGGCCTCCTTGTAAAAAGGGGGCTTCCAGTTTCCAATAAGCCCTCCACCCGCAGACCCTGACAACCCCAGCTTAGGGTTGTTGGGAAAAGGCTCTTGTCCCCATCAACATGGGGGCAAGTTGCTTTGGGGGGCGCAGAGCCCCCCCTGCCCCAAAGCACCCACCCACCCATGTTAAGGGCATGTAGCTTGGTATGGGTCAGGAGGGGGTAGGGGTGCTCGCCTGTCCCCCCCATCCTGCCTGGCCAGGTTGCTTGCTCGGATAAGGGTCTGGTCTGGATTTTGGGGGGGGCCACGTCAATTTTTTTTAAAAACTGGCGTGGAGTTCCCCTTAAAATCCATACCAGACCCAAAAGGCCTGGTATGGACTTGAGGGGGAGGGGCCCATGCAATTTTTTTCAGTGATTTTTATCTATATTGCCAAGAGCCAGCCATACATTACAGCCACGAGCAATTTTAAATTGCTAGCTGGGCGTCATGGGGGGTTCACGTCATTGGGGGTTCCCATTACTGCCCTGCATTTGCCACCACAAATGTCATTTTGTGGTGGCACTGTTCTAAACATCACACAGATGCGCCACTTTATAGGCATACTAAGGGGGACCCCCCAGGCACGATATTTAACCACTTGCCGACCGCCAATCGGCAATTGACGGCGGCAAAGTGGCTCTGTAATGCGGATCGCCGTCATATGACGGCGGCCGCGTGATCGCGCCTAGTGAGCGTGCGCCTCCGGAAGCGCACCCGCGCGCTCACTGTGTCCGGGGAGGGCCAGGGAGCGGGTGCGGCGGCTTCGATTGCCGCCGGCTACCCGCGATGGCCCCCCCGGAGCGAAGGAACGGAGGTCCGTGTAAGTAAACACGGACCTCCGTTCTGTGAAGGGGGAAGGGCTGTGATCACAGCCTTCCTGTATACGAAGTCTGTGACCAATTCCCTTCCCCAGCCAGGGCAGTCCCCCCACAGTTAGAACACGCCCAGGGAACATACTTAACCCTTAGAGCGCCCCCTGCAGGTTAACCCCTTCACTGCCAATGACATTTACACAGTAATCAGTGCATTTTTATAGCACTGATCGCTGTATAAATGCCAATGGTCCCAAAAAAGTGTCAAAATGGTCCGACATGTCCGCTGAAATGTCGCAGTACCGCTAAAAATCGCAGATCGCCGCCATTAATAGTAAAAAATAAAAAAAAATAAAAACCCCAAAAATGAATTCTCATCATCCGTAAACGCGACCACTTTTGCGCAAACCAATCAATAAACACCGATTGTGATTTTTTTAATAGCAAATATGAGGAAGAATATAAATCGGCCAAAAACGGTGAAAAAAAATGTTTTTTTATATTTTTTTTTGGATTTGCATTTTAGCAAAAAGTAAGAAATTTTTTTTTTTTTGCAAAATTGTCGCTCTTCTTTTGTTTATAGCGGCGATCAGAAATGACGCAGAGGGGATCAAATACCACCAAAAGAAAGCTCTATTTGTGGGAAAAAAAGAACGCAAATTTCGTTTGGGTACAACGTCGCACGACCGCGCAATTTTCAGTTAAAGCGACGCAGCGCCGAATCGCAAAAAGGGCTCCGTTCCTAAAGCTGGAAATCCTTCCGGTCCTTAAGTGGTTAAAGGAATATTTCATTTTTATTTTTTCACTTTAATCATTATTAAAATCACTGCTCCTGAAAAAATGATAGATTTAAAAACTTTTTTTTTGCATTGATACACATCTCCTAGGACAGTACCTGGGTCTCCATACACTTTATTTGGCAATAACTTGCATATAAGCCTTTAAAATGAGCACTTTTGATTTTTCATGTTCGGGTTCCATAAACTTTAATAGGGTTTGAATGTTCAAACAAATTTATTGCCTGTTCGCATGTTCTGATGCAAACCGAACCGGAGGGGGGGGGGGGGTGTTCGGTCCATCCCTAATTAATATACACTTATTGGAATTTTTTACCAAAGACATGTAGCAGAATCCATTTTGGCCTAAATTTATGAAGAAATTTGATTTTATGGGATATGTTTTGTAACAGAAAGTAGAAAATATTATTTTATTTTAAAAGATTTCAGTCTTTTTTCATTTATATAGAAAACAAAAAACAAAAAAAAAACAGTGGTGATCAAATACCACCAAAAGAAAGCTCTATTTGGGTGAAAAAAAAGTTATATAAATTTCATTTGGGTACAGTGTTGCTTGACAATGCACTTGCCAGTTAAAAAAGCACAGTGCTGCCATGGTCATAAAGGGGGTCAAACCTTCCAGCGCTAATGAAAACATTAGAGATATGGTTCTTGTTGTTAGTAAGGCCTCATTCACACATCCACCCAGGGCCACACACTGCCCAGATCACTGTATTTCTGTGGTAGGTACAGCCAAATGTTTATGATTATAGTTGAGCGGACACCTGGATGTTCGAGTTGGTCAGGTTCGGCCGAACCTCGTGAAAACGTTCGGTTTCGGCTCCGAACTCGATCCGAACTTGACCCCGGACACCGAACCCCATTGAAGTCAGTGGTGACCTAAACTTTTGGGCACAAAATTGGCTGTAAAAAAGTCATGGAAAGGGCTAGAAGGCTGCAAAAGGAAGCAAAATGGGGGTAAGAGTAGGAGAAATGCCCTGCAAACAAATGTGGATAGGGAAATAACTTAAAATGACATAAAAAAATAAAAAATTGGAGGAGGAGGGGGATCTGGAGGTTGAGGAGGCGGTGACTATGGTGGTGTAGGTGGAAGTGGTGGTGGAGGAGGAGGAGGTAGCCAACACTGTTTTTTGTTGGTTTGTTTTTTTTTTTAGAATTGGGGTAGCCCCCAAAATATTGAGACATATTAAAAAAAAAAAAAAGGATACCAATGGCTGTGTGAGGCCGGTCTAAATGTCTATTCTGTACAAGGTACAGACAAGTCTTGTGGGATCCATGCCTGGTTCATTTTAATAAAGGTTAGCTTGTCCACGTTGGCTGTGGACAGGCAGCTGCGCTTGTCTGTGATAACGCCCCCTGCCGTGCTAAACACGCGTTCAGACAATACACTGGCTGCAGGGCAGGCCAGCACCTCCAAGGCATAAAGGGCAAGCTCAGGCCATGTGGCCAATTTGGAGACCCAGAAGTTAAATGGGGCAGACCCATCATTCAGTACGTGTAGGCGTGTGCACACATACTGTTCCACCATGTTGCTGAAATGCTGCCTCCTGCTAAGACGTTGCCTATCAGCTGGTGGTGCTGTTTGTGGTGGCGTGCTGCTGACAAAGCTTTTCCACATTTCGGCCATGCTAACCCTGCCTTCTGAGGTGCTGGCGGTGCCACAGCTGCATTGGCGACCTCTTCCTCCTCCTCTGCCTTCACCTTGTGCTTCCACTGAGCCCCCGGTGTAATTTGGGAATGCCCTCAGCAGCTCGTCTACCAGAGTGCGCTTGTAGTCGCGCATCTTCCTCTCACGCTCCAGTGAGGGAATTAAGGACGGCACGTTGTCCTTGTACCGGGGATCCAGCAGGGTGGCCACCCAGTAATCAGCACAAGTTAAAATGTGGACAACTCAGCTGTCGTTGAGCAGGCACTGCAGCATGTAGTTGCTCATGTGTGCCAGATTGCCCAGAGGCAAAGACAAGCTGTCCTCTGTGGGAGGTGTATCATCTGTGTCCTCTGTATCCCCTCAGCCACGCTCCAGTGATGCCCACGAGCTGCGTTGGGTACCACCCTGCTGTGAACACGGTTCCTCCTCTTCCTCCTCCTCCTCTTCATCCAGAATTGTCCCCTGGCTTGAAAAATTTTGACCTGGCCTATGCTGGTGCAGGAACCCACCCTCCGAGCCACTTGTGAATGAGTGGCCTGATAACCGAGAAATGACCCCTCTTCCTCCTCCTGTGCCACATCCTCTTCCATCATCGCCCAAAGTGTTTTTTCAAGGAGACATAGAAGTGGGATAGTAATGCTGAGAACAGCGTCATTGGCACTGGCCATGTTGGTGGAGTACTCGAAACAACGCAATATGGTACACAGGTCTCGCATGGAGGCCCACTCGGTGGTGGTGAAGTGGTGCTGTTCCGCAGAGTGACTGACCTGTGCGTGCTGCAGCTGAAACTCCACTATTGCCTGCTGCTGCTCGCACAGTCTCTCCAGCGTGTGCAAGGTGGAGTTCCACCTTGTGGCCACATCGCATAGGAGGCAGTGAGAGGGAAGGCCGAAGTTCCGCTACAGCGCAGACAGCCGAGCAGCAGCAGGTGAGAACGCCGAAAGCACGCACAGACGGCCCACACTTTCTGCAGAAGCTCTGACATATCCGGGTAGATTTTTAGAAATTTCTGCACCACCAAATTCAGCACATGCTCCAGGCAAGGGAAGTGCGTCAAACCGGCTAGGCCCAGAGCTGCTACGAGATTTCGCCCATTATCACACACCACCAGGCCGGGCTTGAGGCTCAGTGGCAACAACCACTCATTGGTCTGTTGTTCAATGCCCGTCCACATCTGCTGCTCAGTGTGGGGTTTATCCCCAAACATATCAGTTTTAAAACAGCCTGCTGTCGTTTCCCCCTGGATGTACTGAAGTTGGTGGTGAAGGTGTTACGCTGAGCGATGAGGAGGTGGTAGAGGAGGAGGAGGAGGCAACAGGAGGCTAAGAGAAATGCCCTGCAATCCTCGGTGGCGGAAAGACATGCGGCAAACGGCTAGCTGCCTCAGGCCCACCCGCCACTACATTTGCCCAGTGTGCAGTTAGCAAAATATAGCATCCCTGCCCGTGCTTACTGGTCCACGTATCAGTGGTTATGTGGACCTTGCCACAGATGGTGTTGCGCAGTGCACACTTGATCTGGTCTCCGACTTGTTTGTGCAGGGAAGGGATGGCTCACCTTGAAAAGTAGTGGTGGCTGGGAACCACGTACTGTGGGACAGCCAGCCCCATCAGGTTTTTAATACTCTCCGTGTCAACCAGATGAAATGACAGCATTTCAAAGGCCAGGAATTTTGAAATGCTGGCATTCAGGGCCAGGGATCGTGGGTGGGTAGGGGGGTACTTCCTCTTTCTCTCCAGTGTTTGGGAGATGGAGAGCTGTAAGCTTCCATGGGGCCGTGTGGAAATGCTTGGGGACGGTGGCGGACATGATGGCGTTGCTGTCACATGCTCTGTTTGCTGGGCTGCAGGTGACACTGGCACTGTAGAGGTGGAGGAAGTGGCCGAGGCAGCAGCAGAAGAGGACGCAGCAGGAGGCCGAGACCTTTCTTGGATTTTGAGGTACTTATTCCACTGCAGCAAGTGCTTTGAATTTAGATGACTGGTCATGCAGGTTGTGCTCAGGTTTAGAACATTTATGCAACGCTTCAGGCTCTCATTGCACAGTGTGCAAACCACTCGTGTCTTGTAGTCAGCACATTGTCTGAAGAACTGCCACACCGGGGAAAGCTTTTGAGCTGCCTTTGGTGTGTTAGGTATCCGGGTGCGGTGGGTAGTAGCAGGCGTACTGTCTAGGGGACGCTCGCTCCACTTTTGCAACCTGCTTCCTTTTTTGCTGTGCTGGTGCCTCTGTGCGACCACCACCTCTTCCTCCAAACTGCACACGTCACTCGCATGACCCTCATTCCATGTGGGGTCTAGGACCTCATCATCCTACTCCATCATCTTGCACCCACCCTTCACCACTGCCCTCCTTGTCAGTCTGCACACTGTGGAAAGCTGCAGCAGTTGGCACCTGTGTTTCGTCTTCATCAGAGACGTGCTGCGCTGGTGTTTCCATGTCCTCATCCTGCAACAGAAGTGGTTGGGCATCGGTGCACTCAATGTCTTCCACTTCTGGGGCAGGGCTATGTGGATGGCGTGCAGAGACTACTTCTGCTTTGTGTCCACGGTTGACGACGTCGAAAGGTGTCACACGTCTGACTGTTCCTCCCGTCACCACTTCCCACCCACGTTCTACTACCTCATCCTACTACTCCAGGATCTGGGGTGTACCTTACTCCCAGTACGCTCACTGCACACGTCAAACCTCCTTCTCCACCACCAGCGTGTCTCCGTGGTCGTGTCGTTTTTTCCTTCGTCCAACGTTTTCACCTCGCTCGCAGGGGATCTGTCATGCGGACGATGATGGGTGGCGTGGGCCTATGGATTGTGTGGTTTCCG
>BLSH010385270.1:200162-230100 GCA_018402905.1 Glandirana rugosa | reverse complement strand
ATACAGGGTTTTTTTCAGCTGGAACGTGGGGGAACGCAGTTAAGGCACCTCCAGCACTGAATGTATGTAATGGCAAGGGGTGCTGGAGGGTCTATTGATGCTGGCTGCTGGGGGATCTTTTGTTCCTACAGGGGATCTATTTTTGCATGGCAGACGTCTATTATTGTTGCTGGTGGAAGGAAGAAAAAACGTAAAAAATAATTTAATTTATATAAATTACAATAGTTGATGATACACAGAGCTTTAACAATCTAAACGTTATTTAGTTAGGGTAAACACAAGTAGAACTAAAGGTAAAACGTATCTTTGAGTTTGGATAGAATAAGGGAGGGTTAAAACCCCAGTCCCCTGTCTCATCTGGGTCCCATTGGGCATATTTCCCATCACTTCCTGTCCCATAGTCAAACCAGGAAGTGAAAGAATATCCCTACCAAAGGGAGGGAATTACTGGTTGTCACCAGGGTCACAGAACTAGTGTCCCTATTGGAATATTTCCCTACTATTCCTGTTCTGGTGACAACCCAAAATGGGATATTTTCTTTGACGTTAACTCTTGGTAATAATGGGCAAATATAGATGAATATCTTTAATGGAATCACAGGCAGAAACAGAACCCTGGTAGGGGTTCTATCCCTCTTATCCAAAACTAAAAAAGTTTCCCCTTTAGTTATACCCTAATTAACAATTTTTTACATCTGCCTCAAGTTCACCTAAAGGAAACCTGTAAACAATTGCTGACCTCCTTCTTGGAATACTAATTGACTGGCTGTCTCTCCCGGTTTACTTACTTATTCCAGGTCTGTTTTTCAGAAAGTACTGGAGGCCTTGAGTCAGCATGACAGCCCAGCAACTGGGGATTTTTGAGAAGTAAATACTAGCAAAAAAAAACAAAAACCAATATACAAAACTGCAGGTACCCATAGCAGCCGGTCCCTATCTGACTGTTTTAATCTGATGGGCTGCTATGGAACATTGCATTTGTCCATGATCATTGCTCTATGCAGAGACGGCTTCTATCCAGCCTCTGATCCTCAGACTACACAGCAGTCTTCAATGTTCTCTAACACTTCAAGCAGTGTCCTTTTTGATCAATGACCAGTTGCTGACAATTGTCACAAAATGATGAATGCGCAGGAAAAAGGAATTGATTTTAAATCATGTTGCAGCAAAGGAATGCATTGACAGTATGTGTTTAATATATTGTTTCTGGATCAATGCCAAACAATGATTTGTGTATTTTTGTATGGATTGCTCATTTAAAAAAAAAAGTAATAATCTATACAGATTTCCACGTGACTGGTAGGTAAGAAAAGTTTATTTTTTCACAATCAATTTTATTACATGATAACAATGTATTATTATAAAGATGATTTTTATGTTGCAGTCATTTCTTCGTATTTTTATATATTTTTGGGCTAACGTCTTGTGCACCAAATGTCACCGCTGCTTCGCTACACTGTGGAAAGTCAGTACATTGGCCATTCCATTAATATGTACTACAAATATTCAACAACAGATGGCAACTATTAGTATCACTTCTGCTATGGTTATCACCTTAAGGCCGGTTCACACCTAGGCGATTTGTGATCCGACTTGTGTTGCCCCAAGTCACCTCAAATTGCTTGACATCAGAAATCCCATTGAAATGAATGGGAGCTGCCTTAATATGCGCTACTGAAGTCACTTCGACTTCAGGGTGGCTTCTGAAAAGGTTCCTGTACTACTTCAAGGCGATTTCTAGGCGATTTTGAGCCCATAGAAGTCAGTGCAAGTTGCTTCCAAGTCAAATCACCGTCTATGAAGAAGTGACTTTACAGAAAAAGAAAATAATTTTTTAAGGCAACCCCCCTCCCTTTCTTCTCTGATTAGCCACAAGCAAAGCCGCATAGCATAGAGGTCGCTTCAGGACGCGTTGTAAGTCGCCCAAAGTCGCGATGAAGTTGCCTTGAAGTGAACAAATCGCCTAGCAAAGTCGCCTCTGAAGTCGGATCTCCTAGGTGTGAACCGGCCCTAAATATTGCCAATCACAGCGCTCATGCACATCAAATAGAAAGTTACAACTTAGAAGCTGCTACTATAAAAAATAAATTCCATTCAATTTCAATACAGCCTAAGAACACAAGTTCATTTGGATGTTAGCAGCACTTCTTGGGTCTTTTTCTTTACATATTAAACAGGAGGAAAATTCAGTCCTTAAAGTTTTTTATTTAGTAAGCATGCTCCCAGTGAAAGATGTATACAGCCTCACGAATGTTCTTTACTTGCTATAATCCTCCACCTTTTTCACCATGTGCTTTCCTTCCCCTTATAGCTATGCACTCACCACAAATTCAATTTATAATCGCCTTTGATATGGTCTCATCTGATCACATAGGGGATTCCATCCTGGTAACTGTGTATGGTCATCTCCCCCCATTTATTTTAGGAAGTACTCCCCCAGTACAGTAATGGGACTTTAATGGCAGTTTGACAATGAAACAAAATTGAGATAAAAATTGCTAAATTGTACTGTACAAACATATTTAAAAAATGTATGATCAAGTTTGGCACATACATTAGCCACAAAAACATGGTACATGACAATGCAATATACAGATCTTGAAATTGAAATCTTCTCGGATGTGTGCCCTACATGTTTCGGGACATAATACCCTTCTTCAGGGGCAATGACATGCATCCAAGTAAAGTGTCACGATTTCTAAGAATAAAAAGTAGAGCGTTTACAGGTTAATATACACAACTGTTTTACCATCAGCAAGGAAGGACAGCAATAGAGCAACTTACCCAGTATTGCAGAGTGGCTGTGTGCACCCAGAAAAAGCCGCAGCGGCAAATGGGGAAAGGATCGGGGGAAAAAAACGGTGGGGGGGGGGGAGAACACCTTCCTCCAAAGTGGACCCAGCTCAGTGGTTTTAGGTGGAAATGGAGAGTATACAGAGGGTTCCCCTGATGGGAGGAGATCCCCCACAAGGATCCCCCAAAACAGCCGAAGCCAAAACCTGGGAGGGCTCACCGCACCGCAGATCAAAAACCCCAAGACGGGAGTACGGGCGGCTGTCTGAAAATATATAAAGTTTGTATTAGCCAAAAACAAAGTTTCAAATTCATGTACTGACATATATCTATGAGTGTCATATATTTGTATTAGAAGTATCACATTAGACACATTCCATCATAAAGATGAATGTCATAGCGATACTGGTATATATATATATATATATATATATATATATATAAAATGACACATTTTAATATGTTTGTACAATAAAATTTAGCAATTTTTATCTAAATTTTGTTTCATTGTCAAACTGCCATTAAAGTCCCATTACTGTACTGGGGGAGTACTTCCTAAAATATTTTGACATAGGGATGTTGGCAGAACCAATAGGATCTGTGTGGTGGTTCTAAATCATCTCCCCCAATTTGGCCACTATCCCAAACTGGTTACTCCATTAGGCACCAAATATTGTATCCATGCAAAAAAAGGGGGGGCACTAATAGTGTAATCCTGTACTTTTATTGATAAAAAGAACCCCCTTCCTTAAAATCCTGCTTACACAGTAAACATCCTTTAAAGCATGTCATAATCATAAAAACTGCACAGCTGATCTGCTGACTCTCACCATTCTTGATATCTCTAACGCCTCGAGTGAGAGATATCAAGAGCGGTGAGAGTCAGCAGATCAGCATAGCCATTAGGGGAAGGAGAGCACACAGTGAAAAAGGTGGAGGATTACAGCTCATAAAGAACATTTGTGAGGCTGTATACATCTTTCACTGGGAGCATGCTTACTATATGAAAAAAACTTTAAGGACTGAATTTTCTTCCGGTTTAATATGTACAGAAAAAGACCCAAGAAGCGCTGCTAACATCCAAATGAATTTGTTTTCTCAAGCTGTATTGATATCGAATGAAACATTCCATTAATATGTTGTAAGCTTCAGTCATTAAAAAACCTACCCAGTTGTCATATATTATGTGGTATATGATTTTACATAGCTATAATGAAGTGTATCTGTAATGCTGCAACACAACAAATTTAAGAAGCGTAGGTTCTAGGACGAAAAAAAAAAAAAAACTATTGCATCCATCACATCTAAGAATTTACAAGTTCCAATATAATAAATGTTTGCTTCTGGGTTTAATACTGCTTTATTCTATTAAAAATCACTTTTCAATCTGCAGCAGCTGTTACTTTCTGTAAAATGTAATGCAATATGGCAGCCTGGGGGTGGCACCCCCAAAAATGTCATTTCTGGCCTGTGTGATTGGCTCACTGATTTTCCCAGAGATCTCACACTAAGATGAAAATCACATTTTATTCATCCTCTGCAATAGGAATTTCAATTTTGGTGAGACATTGAGAACATGTTTACATCCTTTAACACAACTTTTCTGCAAATTCCTAGATTTCACACAATTATAAATCAAACCTACTTGTATTTAATGGGCCCGTTATTGTATTGTATGTTCACATTTAATGTGTATCTGATCTCAAAAACAAAAATTAAATATATTGCAACTTACCATTCCTTGTAGTGACTACTATTTTTTTCAGGATTTATATTGTGCCAATAGTTTGTGCAGAACTTTACAAAATAAAAGGGAACGCTACAGTTGCAATTCAACTCAGTACAAGGAGATTAGGCAGACCATGCTCTTGGGAGCTTACAATCTAAAGTGAAGGGAAAGTCATACAAAAGGTAAAAACTGTGAGGGATGAGTTGATGGAATAAGTAAAAAGTTGAGTTGTTAAGTAGAGGCAGCATAGGCTTCCCTGAAGAGTTTTCAAGGGTCGCCAGATATCAAACAACATTGTCAGCCTTCCCAGTTCTCTTCTGTGAGTTACTAATCCCCCTGCCTTTGATGTATTGGAAATAAGGAGAGTGGGAGGTGTTCTGTTGTTCTGTTCTCCTCCATATACGGTGAGTGAGCGATGTCATCCTAAGCAGTGCTACTGGTAGAGTCCCCAGGTGAAAATGAGGAGACAAAACCAAAAAAAAACTAAAAACACTAATGGAGTCATATATATGGACTGGAAACATGCAATATATTACATTTTTGTCTTGGGGTTTAGATTTGCTTTAGAAGAAATATAGCCAAAGCTATTTTGGCTGTACTTCTCCTGTAGGCCACAGGAGTGCAGTGACCCGTTTTCAGCCGACAGAAGGCTAAAGTCTGCGGTTGGCTGACATCACCCAGCCAGTTGAGGCTCGGGAAAGATCTCGACCATATGGTCAGGATCCACCCAAATGCCTGGACTGGCACCAGGCTCACGGTGTCAGCAATCTGCCGAGAGCCTAAGTTAGCCTTTCCCACCCCCTCCACAACCCAACGCATCAGTGAGCACTGGAGAAGGAGAGCAGAGAGCCGTTGATTGACAGTTACCGCTCTATGCTCAGGGCTGAGGGGGAGAACTGAGTGATCAGCTGTGTTTGATCGCTCAGTTCTCATTGCAGAGCTGCCAGAGGACAGATGCAGCATCAGATCGATGCTGCATCCACTTACGTCAGTATGATTTTTTTTTTTTAAGTCCATGCTTCACTATTAATTAGGATCAGAATCCATCCACAAGAATGCAATTATCATTTTGTAATCATATGGCATCTGCCATCGGGGAAAATGATAATAATTAAAAAAAACACTGGTCATTTTCTGTTGGAGATGTACAGCGTATGCATGGAGCAACCACACTGGTCATTTGATGGTGCAGCACAGTAAACATTCTGGAAACGATACTAGACAATGCAAATATACACATAAATTGGCTGATCTCTAATGGTTTTATCTAAAGCACATATAAACCTCAAAACAAACATTTTATGGTCTATTTATTAATGTTAAAAATAGAGATTTGTACTAATTAAATACATAAAATGATCTTTGTAATTGATTGAGCCTCGTTTAACCACTGGCATGGTGCTTTGTGCATACTTTCTTTACCTTTTATGGGCAAGACTAAACAATTACCATAAACATTTTTTTCTATTTTTTAATTGAGTACCTACAATATACTGTATTTGAATATTTTGTATTCTGATATCCAGACAGCAGGTGGAGCTTTATGCTCATTTTCACATGTTTTCCACTTTACCCTTATCTCCTGTTAAGAAGCTCAAGCTGAAATGTACATGCATAGGAGAATATGTGAGAATAATGATTCATCCCTATCACTCACCCTCTCACCATGCAGCGGTTAAGCATGGGCGCCATTCAGAGAATGCTTTGCATTTTCTGAATGAATGCAGTGCTCTTTGATTGGACGAAGTGGAGAGTGTGACATCACTGCCCGCCTCTCCACCTCTCATAAACAGAGAGGCTTTGCATTCATTTAGAAAACACAAAGCATTCTCTGAATGGTGCCCGTGCTGAGCAGTCGACCTCCTCTGTATTCACAATACATCAGGCCAGCCACTTGGAGATCAGTGGAGTAGTGCTGTTTACTTCAGCAATTTCCATCTTCCAGGGGAATCGGCCAGATACGGTATATAAAAGCTGGACCAAGTTAGCTATGTAAAAATATAGCATGGAAATAATTTTTAAAGTGATATTATATGAAAATACAAACATATAATGTATTGCAGGTTAGCAATTGTTAAATATGGTGGCTGCTTTCCTTTTATTTTATTTTTTTAGCCTTTTATGGCATTACCATGACCCCCTACAAAAAAAAACCCTGCAAAATAATTCTCTTACTCCTTACAACTGTGGCAATACCCTGTTTGTGTGCATGTTTTCTTCTTTGTATCCATAGTATGTATGTTGCTTTTTTTTTTCTTCTTACCTAAAACACACTGGCCCTAATACTGCCACTAACTGACACTTACACTGTCACTAATTGATATTTACACTGCCACTAACTGCCACTTACAGTAACTGACATTCTGACACTAACTGACACATCCACTTCCACTAATTGATATTTACACTGCCACTAACTGACACTTACAGTGACTGACACTCTGACACTACCTGACACTTCCACTTCCACTAATCGATATTTACACTGCCACTAATTGCCATTTACACTGCCACAAAATGATATTTACACCGCCACTAACTGCCACTTACAGTAACTGACACTCTGACACTAACTGACACTTACACTTCCACTAATTGATATTTATACTGCCACTAACTGACACTTACAGTAATTGACACTCTGACACTAACTGACACTTCCACTTCTTGATATTTACACTGCCACTAATTGCCATTTACACTGCCACAAAATGATATTTACACTGCCACTAACTGACACTTACAGTAACTGACACTCTGACACTAACTGACACTTCCACTTCCACTAATTGATATTTACACTGCCACTAATTGCCATTTACACTGCCACAAAAAGATATTTTTTCTGCACAGACATTTTCTCCAGCATAGATGCAATGTATCTTGTTCTCCTCCTTAGAAGAGAAGTCTGTTTCTATTTCTTCACAGAGAAAAGACAACACAGGGATGGGCTTCAGAATGAATGATCACTGTAATAGTCAATCAGAGGCTATCACAATGATCATGTGATTGGGATTTGTTTCACATGAGTCCGGTCTGTTAGTAGAAGGCCCAGGGCTGTCAACGTGCTGATCTCAGTGATTTCAGGACAAACAGAGGAGCACATACATGTGTCACCCAGCATTATAGCCCACTTCCTGGACACCACATATGTGTTACATGATTGTAAAGGGGATAAACTAGCCATACACTACAGGAATTTAATTTAAAACATTTACTTTTAAGAATGTTTTTTCAATTTTCAAATTGTAAGTACAGTCAAATAGATTTTTGTTTTTGGCCATAGTTAATGAGAAATTCATAGGAGCAAGATGGAAAACCAAATTTCTTAATGGTGAATGTGGTTTCCATTTTGAAAAACATTCATCAAATCATTGAATTTTAAACCTATCACCCTGAACTTAGCAGGAACTTAAAGTGGTTGTAACCCTAAAAAAAACTTGCTTGTACTGTGTCATATGTCCCTCTCTACGCTATAAAAAACCTGGTTGATCCTGCCAGTTCCTGTGTTCCCCTGTCTGTGCTGACCACGGAAATCATGGCTGCTGATCTATGATACCTTGGTCAGTTTAAATGCCTCTATCATCTGCTGCTCTCCTCTCTCCCCCTCCTCCCCTACCTGTCATCTCAGGAATCTGTGTGTGAGCGGCCTCCTCCCTGCCCCCTCAGCCGCTATAGCTGTTAAAATTCAGTGGTGACCCGTCCATTAGGGGCGCCAGGGCACTGCCTCCTCTATCCATGCCACCCTCTAAATGTTAATTAGATAGATTCATGCATAGCATGAATCTATCCATGGCCGCCGCAGCCCCCCCTATTCATGCGTCTGGGCCCTTTCAGGACGCCGGGCTCATGAATTACAGTGGCTGGGGTGTTTTTTGAAGCACCTGATTAGAGCCATAGGCTTCAAAATAGGGTGGGCTCGGAGCGCAGAGCATTGCACCATAAGCCTACACAGGTGTTACAACAGTGAATGAATATTCACTGTTGAAACACTAATCCTCAATCTGGCCAATCAGAAGCAGGTCTGAGACCCTTTTTCTGATTGGCCAAAAAGAGAAGACTCCCGATTGGCCGCTGAGGAGGAGGGAGGAAACGAAAGCCATCGCTGCCGTATTGGCCCATGGAGAGCAGGGGAATGGGAAGTTGCCGAGCAAAGCGATGGGGTAAGTGCTACCGACCGACCGACTGGGGGGGGGAAGGGTTGCTTGGCATACTGTTTGCCGCCCACCCAAAAATGTTTTCCACCAGCCGCCACTGTTAAAATTACTGGTGTTAAATGGTGTAATCCCCTCTCTGACATTATAATCACATGAGCACCCCGCTGCACTATAAATATGGTATTTTGCGGAATCATTTTTAAAAAACACACACTGCACATTCGATTATAATGTAAGAGAGGGTATTACATGATTTAACATAGATGCTTAACAACCACTTTAAAGCAAATAAATATCCAAAGTGTACCGAGTGCTTCCACCTAGATATAAGAATGAAATCATAACCATGAATAGAGTAGATAACCATAGACTCTTAGGTAGCGCTACACCTAATTTCACAAGCACTTACCACCCAGTGCTAAATGTGTAACAATAAATAACACCAATGAGTAAAATAATATTATAATAAAAGTTCATAAATAAAGTCCAGGTATTAGTCTCATCAAATCTTTGTGTGTTCTACTCCAGCAAAACCAAATTAGCTTATCAGACTATATACACAACTCCGCACTCACTGACTTTATAAATAACCAAGGCTCTCATCAAAATCCTTATAATTGCTCCACTTTTGATGCTCCATACAAACAGGGGAGTACTATGGTCAGTGATCAGCGTATCCTCCCACGTCACTTCCAGTCCGAGTCACATCCGGTTCAGTGTGTTCAGACTAATAAAATAGTTTTAGACTAATACATTGACTTTATATTTGAACTTTTATTATAATCTTATTTTACACAGTGGTGTTATTTATTGTTACACATTTAGCACTAGGCGATTAGTGCTTGCAAAATTAAGTGTAATGCTACCTAAGAGTGTATGCTCAGCTACTCTGTTTAAGTCATTGAATGTACTAAAAATCATAGTATAAATGTTCATTTGAAAATCTGCAAGTGTATGGCCACCTTTAGGCTCCATGCACACTGGATGCTCTCTGGACGTCGGATCATGTGGCAGGAGACCCTGCTTAGAAAATGTGCTTTTAGCAGCGTTTATGCGTGTTTTTGCACGTTTATCGGTGTCTGCGTTTTTGAGCTTTTCTTTCCCCCTTCATTAGCTTTCATAGCCTACAAAAAGTGCTGGACTCCAATAAACGGTAGTTTAGCGGCGTTTATGAGCGTTTTTCAGCGTCCAGCGTTTTTTGTAGTCAGAAAACAACTCCTGAGCACCAATTCAGGGCGTTCAAATAACAGCCCATATACGCCACTGCTGTTAAATAGGAAGTAAACCCTGATGGGGTTTACTTCCTCTATGTTACCCTGCAATGTAAAAGCATAATGGGCTACTATGCATCGCATATTAGTCCATTATGTGCCACTTACCTGCATTGGAAGCCAACGATGTCCCCGCTCCTGGCCGCATCCATCTTCTGCCCCTCTTCCTTCCGGGGCCGCGATCTCCGGCTCTGTGACTGGCTGGAGTCGCTTGATGTCACTCCCCTGCATGCGCGAGGGAGTCACCAGTCACGGCACAATCCCAGTGAAGCAATGGCACAGAGGCCGT
This sequence comes from Glandirana rugosa, assembly GCA_018402905.1. NCBI lineage: Eukaryota > Metazoa > Chordata > Amphibia > Anura > Ranidae > Glandirana > Glandirana rugosa. The sequence goes on along the minus strand of BLSH010385270.1, from coordinate 219,861 downwards.
TTCTTCACTGCGCATGTGCCCGATGACGTGGGCACAACACAGTACATTGTATGTCTCCTAAACCGTGCAGGTTTGGGAGATATGCAGGGATCCTACAGGCAAGCCTTATTATAGGCCTTATTACCTGTAGGTTAAAGTTGTTGTCACGGGTTGACAACCACTTTAAACGACAATAAACGTCTATGTGTGCATGGACACATAAAGGGGCGTTTATGGGCTGTTAAAAAAGAAACGCCCAAACGACCATAAATGGTCAGTGTGTATGGAGCCTTAATGTATAGATCAGCTAGTAAAAATAAAGGAACACATCCTAAAAATTGAAACTAACGGAGCCACCATATCCAAAAATTGGTAAGCTGCAAAATGTTGTGTTTTTGAGTTTATTATTGCTATAAAAAGTTGTAAGGATGTGGAGACAAAGGTCTAAAAATGCATCAACAACCATTTACCTATGTAACTTTTTAACTGTCTCTGATTTCAAAAGTAAATAAATAAGACTCATAAAGAATGTTAAAGCAAAACAACTGATTCTTCCTTAGAAGCTTTAAATGAATTGGACAACCAAGTTGAGCCGCATTCCTGAAGAGGTATTTTACAAAGGGTAGGTGCTGTTGCTTGTTACTTTTGTCTCCTACTTTTAGGATTATAGACAAGCCTGGGAGTAATTATACTAAGAAGCCAAAAGGCCCCTGAATAATGCACAATTTTCAGATGTCAACCTGGAGCAGAAAATCTTCAAGATGTTCAGTGTTCTGTATCAGATGTCAACAACAATCAGTTTACCTTTTAGATAAACATTCTTCTAGGCTGCATTGAGACATCACCAATGGATACATACACAACTGTCATTTTTAATCACACTGTTTATGCTTAATTATCAGCTGCCGCACTACACTGGACATTTTTTAAATCAAGGTTTTTATAGCATAACACACTTTACAGTTTACTAACTAAACATAAAAGTCATTGCTGGGCTACTTTTAGGGCCATTCACACTATGGGGCCTGTCTAAAAAAAAAAAAATAGTGCTTTGCTAACTTTTCATCATTTGGTAACCATAATGAATAACACCAGTGGCGGATGGTCCATAAGGGGTGCAGGGACGCCGCTAGGGTTGCCACCTCATCCCTTTAAGGCTGCATTCACACAGGGGCGACCCGACTTCGACGCGACTTTGCTAGGCAATTTCAGCGCGACTTTCAGCGCGACTTCCAGCGCGACTTCCAGGGACTTGAGGCGACTTTACAACACGACTTTTTCCAGGCGACTTTGCCTTGACCAATCAGAAAAGGGAGGGAGGGGGTTGCCTAAAAATAAATTCTATTCTTTTCACTACAAAGTCGCTTTTATTTAGATGGGGGATCCGACTTGGAGGCGACTTCTATTCAATTCTATGGGCACAAGTCGGATAGAAGTCGCCTAGAAGTAGTACAGGAACCTTTTCTGAAGTCGTTCCGACTTCAGTAGTGTACATTAAGACGGCTCCCATTCATTTCAATGGGATTTCAGATGTCAAGCGACCTGGGGGGACTTGAGGCTACCCAAGTCGGAGCGACAGTCGCCCCTGTGTGAATGGTGCCTTAACCTGAACACATATTAATTACACAGGTTCTGTGGCTGATTAAGGTGGTAATTAAACTCACTTGGTGCCTTATCTGCATTAAATTAGCCTCAGAACCTGTGTAATTCATATGTGTTCAGGTTTAAAGGGATGAGGTGGCAACCCTAGACGCCGCCCCCCTAATCTCCATGCAGGGCGCCAGGCACATTGATTTCTATGAGTTTTTTTTAAGCACCTGATTAAAGCCTGAGGCTCTAATTGGCTTCAAAAAGGTTCAGCTCGGGGCGCAGAGCCCTGTGTCCCGAGCCCACCCACTTGTGACATTAGCGGATCAACATTCTCTATTGTCTTCCTGCTTCTTCTCCTTGCCAATCAGGACAGGAAGCGGGTCCTAAGACCAGATTGGCCAGGAGGAGAAGTGACCGGATTGGCCAGGAGGAGAAGCCGGGGAAGCTGTCCGCTACCTGGATGGGGTAAGCACGGGGCTGGCTGGCGAGTGGGCAGCTGGGCGGTTTGTTTGCTGCCCCCCAAAAAATGTTGCACCAGCCACCACTGAATAACACCCAAGTTGCCTTTCAGCACGTGTATATAACATTCCCTAACATTTGACTAAAAAACAAAACAGAAGGAAGGCGCACGCACCTAGTGCATTACCATATAAAATTTAATGAAAATAAAAAAGTTAAAATGAATACTCACAAAATCCCAAAATGGCGTCACAACTCACAAAGCCATGACAAGATGATGCAATTAATTACAAAGCACAGATCTGAGGAAGGGGGTGTGCCCCGAAACGCGTTAGCTGATACCCCACCTTGTGCTTTTTGTAATTAATTGCATCATCTTGTCATGGCTTTCTGACGCCATTTTGTGATTTTGTGAGTATTGATTTTAACTTTTTTATTTCCATTAAATTTTATATGGTAATGCACTAGGTGTGTGCGCCTTCCTTCTGTTTTGTTTTTTAGTCTATTTCGGATTACCCTGTCCGAGGGGGGCAGCACACGTCTGATCTCCTACCCCTTGTTGTTCCGGTTGCCTGTTATCCTGAAGGTCCTCTAGTGCTGGAAACAACTCTTTTTTCCTCTGTATGATTCCCTAACATTTGAACTCAATTGAAATATAGCCATAAGAACATTGTACCATATCAGTTAAAGAACATTTGACCAATAGAGAAAATAGCCTAATACTATAGGCTAAGAACATTTGACTACTAAAAAGCATTAAGGGCCGGTTCACACTGCAGTGATGCGGGAACCCTGTGAATCCACTACGGGTTCCCGCATCGCATGTCTCTGGGTGGTAGTTCACACTGCCATATGCGAACTGTGGGGAGTGTCAATACAATGTTAATGACACCCCCAAATCAGTTCTCATATCACACTGCGAACTGCAAACTCGCACACCGATTCTGACCCTGCGTAAAAAAGGGTCCTGTGCGAGTTTGCTCCGATTGCGATGCAAATCCAACCATACTATCTCTATGGCTGAATTTGCATCACACAGAGATCGCATCCGATCTCTAAGATCGGAGCAGTGTGAACCGGCCCTAAGACTGCATTCACACCAGAGCAAGTCGTTTTCAGGCAGAAAGTCACACACTTTTCACCACGATTTTGTACAAAAGGTCAAAAGGTCACCAATGTAAAAAGCAGAAAAACGCCCAAATCTGCCCGAAAAAATACCTTCAGAACTTGTTTGGCTTCAGGTGTTTTGGAGTGGAGATGTGAACCATCTCCATAGAGAATCATTGATTTTTTCCCCTCCAGCATTTTGTAGCTTCAGGCTTCAAGCTACAAAATGCTCAGGTGTGAATAGGGCCTTAGGATAAGGCATATAGTAATGTAGCATAAGGCCAGTCAACCCCTTGCCATATAGGCTATGTCATTAAAGCCAAAAGAAGGATATAAAAAAATGATCCCCAGAGGGGGAGCGCAGAGGCTATAAAATGACAATGGGGTGTGGCCTTGTTATCAATAAAAAATGTGAAGTTTATTGCAACATTAGTTAAAATATCAACTGTAAACCTTTGGAGGAACAACTCCCAAGTGTTAGAAACTCATCATAGAGTGCTACTGTATGTAACCATGCTAGACTAACAAACAATTAGACAGGAAACATAAAAGAAACATATAACAAAACGTCCGGACGCCAAAGTCTACTGGCACACAGAATACCACCACGGCAAGCCACCGTATGTCAGTATCAAGAAGAAGACATTGATTGACAGCAGCGGGAGCCAATGGCGCTGCTGCTGTGCTTCAGCCAATGAGGAAGGAGAGTCCCGGATGGCTGAGGGATTCGTGAACATCGCTGGATAGAGATGGGGCTCAGGTAATTATGAGGGGGGGCTGCTACACAGAAGGTGTTTTATATTAATGCATAATGCATTAAGATAAAAAAAAAGACTTCTGCCTTTACAACTCCTTTAAATATACAGCACACAGCAGCTGTAGATCTTGGCTGCCTGAGCCTAGGGGAGACCAGCCTGGGGCCATGATTGTGAGCAGCAGGCACATTGAACAACCCCCTCCCCCCTCTCCTCCCCCCTCCTCTCTCCCCACTTCTATCTTTCCCGTCTCTCTCACCCCCCTCTCCGCCCTCTGTCTCTAACCCCCCTCTCAATAGGCTGTGCACACCTATGAAGGGAGGTCTGGTATTGATTTCAAGGGAGACCCCCACAACAATAACACAAAAGTGACAGGGGGTCCCCCCAAATTGCATAATAGACCCTTTGAATCTGGTATGGAGTTTAAGAAGGTACTCCATGAAAAAAAAAAAAAAAAACATGGGGTCCCCTTAGTATCCATACCAAACCCTTATCCGAGCTGCAGCTTACTGAATACAGGAGGTCGCTAACTCGACACAGATTTCATTCAGAAAACACTTCAAGGCACCCGCTTGGCACGTGCCCCATAAGCTAGCGGAGATGACTGTAGTAGCGATGCCTACTAGAGTGATTTCTGGCTTCGAAAGGGATCCCTCGGGTATGGCATATACATTCTTACATTGGTTAAAGTTGGACTGTATAAATTGCCTTACCTGGAATTCATCTTTTATGCTAGCGACTCACTGCATCATATATTTTTTTATTTTATTTTGTCAATAGTTCTAACTACCCAAATTACCCTGATCAAAAGTTTACATACCCCAGTTTTTAATAACATGTAGTGCCCCCTTTGCCATCAATGACAGCTTGAAGTATTTTGTAGTATGTGTGGATGAGGCTCTTTATCTTCTCAGATGGTTAAAGCTGCCCATTTCTCTTGACAACAAGCCTCCAGTTCCTGGAAATTCTTGGGCTGTCTTGCATGAACTGCACGTTTGAGATCTCCCCAAGTGGCTCAATGATATAGAGGTCAGTAGACTGAGATGGCCACTCCGGAACCTTCACTTTATTCTGATGTAGCTAATGACAGGACGACTTGGCCTTGTGTTTTGGATCATTATCATGTTGGAATGTGCAAGTACGTCCCATGCGCAGCTTCCTGGCTGATGAATGCAAATGTCCCTCCAGTATTTTTTTGATAACATACTGCATTCATCTTGCCATCAATTTTGACCAAATTTACTGTGCCTTTGTAGCTCACATATCCCCAAAACATCAGCGATCCACCTCCGTGTTTTACAGGCCTTGATGACTCCTCTCCAAATGTAGAGTTTATGGTTGTTGCCAAAAAGCTAAATTTTGGTCTCATCACTCCAAATGACTTTGTGCCAGAAGGTTTGAGGCTTGTCTCTGTGCTGTTTGGTGTATTGTAAGCGGGATACTTTGTGGCATTTGCATAGTAATGGCTTTCTTCTGGCAACTCGATCACGCAACCCATCTTTCTTCAAGTGCCCCCTTATTGTGCAGCTTGAAACAGCCACAACACATGTTTTCAGAAAGTCCTGAAGTTATTTGTGGGTTTTCTTTTGCATCCCAAACAATTTTCCTGGCAGTTGTGGCTGAAATTTTAGTTGGTCTACCTGATTGTGGTTTGGTTTCAACAGAACCCTTCATTTTCCACTTCTTGATTAGAGTTTGAACACTGCTGATTGGCATTCTCCATTCCTTGGATATCTTTTTATATCCCTTTCCTGTTTTATACAGTTCATCTACCTTTTCCTGCAGATCCTTTGACAATTCTTTTGCTTTCCTTATGACTCAGAATCCAGAAACATCAGTGCAGCACTGTATGAAAGATGCAAGGGTCTGTCAGGAGTCCAGAAACTCATTGACGTTTTATGCACACACACACTAATTACAAGCAAACAGATCACAGGTGAGGATGGTTACCTTTGATAGCCATTCAAACCCCTTTGTGTCAACTTGTGTGCATGTTATCAGGCCAAAATCACCAGGGTATGTAAACTTTTGATCAGGGTCATTTGGGTAGTTTCTGTTGTCATTATGATTTAAAAAGAGTAAACACAGTTGATTGATAATAACTGGCTTCAGCCAAACACTAACCATGAGTGAAAGGAATGTTTTTGTGTTATCATTCATATTCTCTGAAAAATGGCCAAGAAATCATAAATTCTGCCAGGGTATGTAAACTTATGAGCACAACTGTATGTATAAAAATTATGCATTTATTGTACAAAGCAATAAAACCATGGGATATATAATCCCTACTAAGGACACTGGTGTGCAAATATAAAAACTGTGGTAACAAGAGACATACGTTACAGTTATACACATATACATATATATATATATATCAGGTTACAATCTGCCCTGGGGCATGCTTGTTCCAATGGTTGGACTGCAGATTGTAACCTGATATATATATATATATATGTATACGTGTATAACTGTAACGTATGTCTCTTGTTACCACAGTTTTTATATTTGCACACCAGTGTCCTTAGTAGGGATTATATATCCCATGGTTTTATTGCTTTGTACAATAAGTTTATCATTTTTATACATAGATTGTGTAAAGTGTTACTGCCTCAAAGTCCCACAACCAGGGATTTTTCTTTAAGTACTTTATTGTGCTGGGGCTGGCAACACACCTTGATGAACGAAAAAACATTCCTGAACAATTTATTTTTAACACAGCACACCACATGCTGGTGCAAGCTGTGGGGACCAAAAAGACCAGTTTTCTACAATGGATCAAAGTTGAGAGGGACAGACAAATTAAATATGTACTGTACACTCTTTTTTACGGTATGTCATTGTACTGAAACATTTCATAATGTGACAGGACCTCTTTAACAAAACAAGAAAATAAAAGGGACACATTGGCGTTGATTTACTTGGAGAGTGCAAAATCTGGTGCAGATGTGCATGGTAGCCAATCAGCTTCTACCTTCAGATTGTTCAATTTAAGCTATGACAAAAAAAAAATGGAAACTGATTGGTTTTTATGCACAGCTGGACCAGATTTTGTACTCTCCAGTTTTAGTGAATCAACCCCAATATGTTCCAAGATAACCTCTATAATATTGCACAAAAATGACTTCCAATAGAAGACATTCAGGGCCATAAATCAGCAGCATCTAAAAAACTAGTAATAAAGTGTTTTATCTGTGGTCAAAGAAACGTGTAACTGGAGTCGTTCTCTGACCATGGGACTGCAGAAAATTTAATCTGGAAATCCATCAGCCTTTATTCTGAAGAGGAAGAAATGACAATAAATACCATCTCTCGGGTCTTGCAGGGAGAAATGATATACAGTAGAAAAGCACAAAGTACCTGGGGACATATACACCATGCCTATTTATTTACTGTTTCCTGCCAAAATCCAACATTACCATATGCAGTTGAAATACATGATGGGGCCAAATATCACCATTACTCGTGTACTGATTAAAGGTCATTATTGAAGTGTTCGGCACACAGAGGTGACCATATTCTCTATGAGAACATTTATAGAAAAATCAATATCCATTATGAATAGGATGTATTGGGCCTTTAATTAAGAAAGTAGAAAACAAAAATCAGTCCTAGCGTTTTACGTATGCAACTCAATAGCAAAGATTGTTTGTGTGCGGCCAGGGGGATGGTATGTATGCAAACACTTTCTGCACATTATGGAGCCAATGAAAAATAATGGCTTAGAGGTCATAACTGTTGTCTTGCAATTTCGGGGTCTGAATTTCAATAAATTCACAGGAGTGATCTTTGGAAAAGCAACAAAAGCTTACGCATAGGGATGCAAAATCTAAAGGATTGGCAAACTTGCATTTTTTAAATTATCAAATTATTTATAGTTTTATAAGACTTGAGTGAGAAATCAGCAAATGAAGGTTAAACTAAGCAACCAGCTAAATGCACAATTTAAATACATTTAAGGTAAAGCTGATCATACAATAGTAGAAATTATTTCCAACATTTTTATTTTAAGAACGTTTATTGATTATTAGTGGGGTTAAATCAACATTTGTTTTTAACTGCAGTGAAGAGACAATTTGAAAGAGCAGGGTGGAAACAAAGAATTTCTAACAGAGAATGTGGATTTAATTTAGGAAAGTGCTTTCAAACTATTTTCTGAAGTACTTTCAAACAACATTCATCAAGCCATTGAATGTACTGATGAAAATTTTCATATGAATGTAAGTACCAGTTTTGTTGTTTACCTGCCAAGAGATTTTTTTGTATATTTCATTTATTTGTGAATTGCAGTGCAACAAGGTGCAGCAACATGACATTAAGGCTATTTTCACACTGGGGCAGGCAGGCGGTAGCGGTAAATGCAGATGCATGCTATGCAGATGGAGCACAGCACTTTTAACCCCCCACACCACAAGGGGTTAAAAAGGGGTAAAAAGTGCTGGTGAGCTGTGCTTCCGAGGCGGTGTGCAGCCGCTTCAGAAGCGCTGTCCTTTCATTTCATTGGCAGGGGTGGTGTATACACCACTCAGTGCACCGTCCCAAAGATGCTGCTTGCAGGACTTTTTGTAACGTCCTGCAAGCGCACTGCCCCAGTGTGTAAGCACTCAGGCTTTCACACTGGGGTGCATGGGGGGGTGTTTGTCAGGTGCTATAAGGGTGCTATTTTTAGCACCTTAGCACCTGAAAAACGCCCAGTGTGAACCCACCCAAAAGGGGAATTTCTGCTTGTTTGCATCTTCTCCTTCCTCCTCTTTAACAATTGGCACTTTTGGGGGGTGTACCTGGTTTTGACAATTACCTGCTTTCACTTCCAGTGGGATCACTGCGGTGATCCGAGTGGAAGTTCACCCCCATCCTCCTGCAGCCTTCTGAGACACATCATCACAGGTCCCAGAAGACTGTGGGGCCATTTACAAAGTGCAGTGTGGCCTGAGCATGTACAGTGGGAACTGCCAGTTTCTTATAGTTAAGGTGACAGTCCCGGGCCCAAAGTCAATTGAAAAATTGGCTTTGGCAAGGATAGCTTTGGATCCCTGGACAGTTATGTGTATGTAGATAATGACTATTCTTTGAATACTCTGAATATTTTTTTTTGGCGGGGGACTGGAGTTCCTGTTCAATGTTCCTATACACAGATAAAACAGTACAAACCCTTTTTAATTTTACCCAGCAATTCTTGTGGTACTTATACCTCTGCTATCCAAGAAGAACGCTACTGTCCGAGTTCCCATTACTGTTTCCAGGGCCTGCTTTACTGCTTCCTGGTTTCCTACTCACTGGAAAGAGGAGCTCAGGCTGATTCATTTTACAACAATACAGGCGGTACCCAGGTTACAAACAAGATAGGGACTGTAAGTTTGTTCTTAAGCTGAATTTGTTTGTAAGTCGGAACAGGTACATTTTTTTAGTGTAGCTTCAGCCAAAGAAAATATTTTTAAGCTTTTTGGATAGCATAGGGAAGGGGTAACACCCCTGTAATGTTGGTTTTGCTGTCTGTTTCTGTTCAGAAGATTTCACCTCACTTCCTGTTCCAATGATAATTGGATTTCGAAAATTTTGGGTTGTTGTGGAAACAAACATTGGTAATAAAGCGCCAGTGGAGACACCTTTTTCCCATAACAGGAGTGAATTTCCCTTCCTAGGGGTAGATTTCCTGTCACTTCCTGTTGTCTTCCTCCGTTTGTAAGTAGGAGTCGTTTGTAAGTCGAATGTTTGTAACTAGGGGACCGCCTGTACTCTAGTTGGAAACAGAGAGGAGGCAACAGAAGCTGCAACAGGGAACTGGATTACTGAACCAAACATAATTCTGTAACCTTATCTTATCAGTGTGCAAGAAGTGTGTAAAGCTGGCCATACACAGGTAGAATTGAATTTGTTCAATAGTTCAGTAATGAAATCTGTTTAATATGTCTGGGATTTCATGTGAATAGCAGGCCTGGATAATAGTTTAATTAGTTGACTCAACGATGGCAAGAAAGAATGATCTGATGAATAATTTTCTACAACTGTTCACATGAAAATCCAACCGTGTATTGCCAGCTTTAGGCACAAGGTTGGCTGATAACAATTACTTTGGGCAGGTAAAACAGTAGGTATATTTCAAATGCTTATTTAGCTGCTTGCGCTTTAACATTTTAGCACTTAGTATATAATATGATGTGTACAGACTTCTGTGGCTACAAAGTTCTGTGATAATAGAGTAGCATGGTACATCAAAAGTTGGTCAGGGGACTTGGAGCATATAACTTAAAGTCTATTTATACCCAAATCATTATTGTAGTTTTCGACAGAGTGGGGAAAGGTTGGAGCCCCTGTCAAGTTTTACTGCTACCCGGGGCTCTGTTAAAAAGTTTTCCCCTCACTTTCTAGAGACAACCTTTTACCAGACAGAAAGTAAGAAAAGACCTGCAACAGGAAACAGACAACAATAAAGAGGTGACAGAGGTTTTAGCAAATATATTAAATTAGACCTTCACCCATGTACATAAGGTCCTCCCTTCTCCCCCTCTTCCTCTTACACAATTGCAGAAAAAAATGAAACTGTAAATACCTTATTTTTATTTTTTACATCTTCATTTCCTCAATCCTCACCAAGGCAAGGGTGATGTATCAGGCCAACCGCTTCCTCCTGAGATGTTTTCATCACGCATTGCAGACGACGTTTGTGAGATCTCACACGTGCACATACAGCGTCAGACCCCTGCACATGTGCAGACATGCTTCGGGCTCCAACCAGGTCCCATAGGCCTGGCATAAATCCATAGCAGTCTGCACATGCTTGGATGGAGACATGTAGTGGGTCTTTGCAAAGTCTATTGAACCTGGCAGAGACCCATGGTGTGTCTACACATGTGCCAGATATTGTTTCAAGATGGCGGCATTGGAGCATAGCAAGGGGAGCTTCACCTAAAAGTCAATGCTGGATTCCAGTGGAGGCTGGTGAAATTTTAGGATGGGGAGACGCCAGACCCCGCCCTTCCTTTTGACCCCTCCTGCTTTTCATAAGCCCCACCCCTTATAGATTCCACCCATTGTGTCAAGAGTATACAGCCCAGCATCACCAGATAGGGTATACAGCATCACAGAGAGGGTATACAGCATCACCAGATAAGTGTATACAGAGTCACCAGATAGGGTACATAGTCACCAGGTAGGGGTATACAGTATAATCAGATAGGGGTATACAGAGCCACCAGATCGGAATATACAGAGCAACCATATAGCAGTATACAGAGCCCCAGATAGGAGTATACAGAGCCACCAGATAGAAGTATACAAAGCCAACATATAGGAGTATACAGAGCCACAATATAGGAGTTTACAGAGCCCAGATAGGAGTATACGGAGCCACCATATAGGAGTATACAGAGCCACCATATAGGAGTATACAAAGCCACCATATAGCATTATACAGAGCCCCAGATAGGAGTATACATTGCCAACAGATTGAAGTATACAAAGCCACCATATAGTAGTATACCGAGACTCCATATAGGAGTATACAGAACCACCAGATAGGAGTATACAAAGCCACCATATAGGAGTATATGGAGCCACCATTTAGGAGTATACAGAGCCACCATATAGGAGTATACAGAGCCACCATATAGCAGTATACAGAGCCCCAGATAGGTGTATACAGAGCCACCAGATAGGAGTATACAAAGCCACCATATAGGAGCATACAGAGCCACCATATAGGAGTATACAGAGCCCCAGATAGGAGTATACAGAGACACCAGATAGGAGTATACAAAGCCACCATATAGCATTATACAGAGCCCCAGATAGGAGTATACAGAGCCAACAGATTGGAGTATACAAAGCCACCATATAGGAGTATACCGAGACTCCATATAGGAGTATACAGGACCACCAGATAGGAGTATACAAAGCCACCATATAGGAGTATACGGAGCCACCATATAGGAGTATACAGAACCACCAGATAGGAGTATACAAAGCAACCATATAGGAGTATACGGAGCCACCATATAGGAGTATACAGAGCCACCATATGGGAGTATACAGAGCCACCATATTGCAGTATACAGAGCCCCAGATAGGTGTATACAGAGCCACCAGATAGGAGTATACAAAGCCACCATATAGGAGCATACAGAGCCACCATATAAGAGTATACAGAGCCCCAGATAGGAGTATACGGAGCCACCATATAGCAGTATACAGAGCCCCAGATAGGAGTATACAGAGACACCAGATAGGAGTATACAGAGCCACCATATAGCAGTATAAAGAGCCACCAGATAGGAGTATACAGAGCCACTGGATAGGAGTATACAGAGCCACCACATAGGAGTATACAGATCCATCATATAGCAGTATACAGAGCCCCAGATCGCAGTATACAGAGCCACCGGATAGCAGTATACAGAGCCACCAGATAGCAATATACAGAGCCACCATATAGCAGTATACAGAGCCCCAGATAGGAGTATACAGAGCCCCAGATAGCAGTATACAGAGCTCCAGATAGGAGTATACAGAGCCACCAGATAGCAGTATACAGAGCCACCATATAGCAGTATACAGAGCCACCAGATAGGAGTATACAGAGCCACCAGATAGGAGTATACAGAGCCACCAGATAGGAGTATACAGAGCCACCATATAGCAGTATGCAGAACCCCCATATAGGAGTATACTCACTGGCTTGTGGTCGGCTCTCTGGCTGCGGCTCCGCTCCAGGGTGGTGATGACGGGAGATGAGTCAGTACTTGTCTTGGCCTGGTAGGACTGGAGGACTCAGTCAGGAGTGGTCTCAGGAGGAATGTGGGACCCCAGTCACTCGCTGTGGGTGGCAGAGGTGGTGGTCTGGCTGTGGCTGCTGGGCTGGCACCCGGCTGGCAGGCTGAGGCAGTCACTGAGTGTTGGGCAGTGCGCGAGTGAGTCAGGGGTCCCAAGTCGGCCTGGCACTGCCGGTCTGGTCACAGCCTCACACAGGTGCATTCGTCGTCATCTGAGGAGGACGCACGGGAACCCGGTGGAGACATGCTGCGCCTGCAAGAGCAACTCATCAAACGCCCAGCAGCCAGCACATCCGTCAAAGCCCTGCCCACTGCACCAATCACTGGTAGTCACTGGGCTCAGACAGAAAAAGTGTTAGAGATTTTTTATTTCATTTAGTATAGGTAGGGTGAACTTCCTCTTTAGCATATTTACATTAGTCAATGCCCTCAAGGAGCTTACAATCTAAAGTCCCTAACTCACATTCATACATACTAGGACCAATTTAGACAGGAGCCAATTAACCTAACAGCATGTCTTTGGAATGTGGGAGGAAACTGGAGTACCCAGGGTAAACCCACACAGGCACAGGGAGAACATGCAAACTCCAGGCAGGCAGTGTCTTGGTTGGGATTCATACCAACAATCCTAGTGCTGCTAGGTGGAAATGCTAACCACTTAGCTACTGGTAACCTTACACTCACCAGAAAAGTATCCCAGCTATCTTATGTGTAACTGGGCTTAGTTGCTGATGTTCTAAACTAACTCTTGTCAGCTCTTTGGGGACCTAAAATTTTAAGTGATCACTTAAAGTGTATATATTGTCCAAACCACGGCTTGTTCTGGTGAAAGCTCTAAATAATGTTATATCCCATAGCTTTCTGTTTCGGTCACTATGGAGATCAGAACAAGTAGAGATGGTGCATCTCCACACCAACGTCACAAACATCAAACAAGAAACAAAAAGTTTTGGCTTCACACACACTTTAATAAATGTATCTTTCAGGCCTGTCAACGCAGTAGTCTGTTTAGTGAGAGACGATCTCCTCCCCGCCCATCTCCTCTTGTCACTCTTCCTGGAAAGTGATGTATATTAAACACTTGCATCTTCTCTGTTTTATGAAGATATAAAACAAAGTATGTCAGTTTTTAAAAAAATTACAATCCTTAATACCTTCTTGTACATCACAGCTGTGAGGTCATGGGACCTCCCTCTGCTGGCTGGCATACATCAGAGGGGAATTTTAGCCCCTCCCGCTGCTGTCCTTAGTTCGGGGAAGGAGAGCAGAGGGGGGGTTGCGTGACTGTGAAAGAAGGTGTGACGAATGTCAGAAATATTTTTATTTTGTTTTATAAAATTTACAGATCTCTAATTAAGATGCAATGTGTAACACAGTCAAACTATCTACATTATTTGGTTTGTGAGTTTCTGTGTCCCCACAGGGGGTAGGACTCCCTTAGTAAGGAGTGCATACATTATTGTATCCTGCTAAGGATAGAGACAGACGCATCAGCACCAGAAGGTGTGTGGCTTAATTCAAAGTACCACAGTTAACAATGAAGAGGGGCAGAATGTTCAGTTTTACTTCAATGTTGGACAGAGGAGATCATGGCTGCAAATCTTTTTAGGAGATTAGAAAATAATGCGTGAACTGCTGAGACTGGTTTTGCTTTCTGCACTGCAGGGACTTTAGTTGTGTGTAGCTTTTCTCTGCTCTTTATCAACTGCGGCTTGTGTGAAGCTGAGGCCAGGACACACAGCCCTCTGTGGACCTGCAATGGGTTTGTGAAGGACATCTGCCCTCTGGACCTTATTTCCCCTGCCACTTCCCCCACTGGACTTCCCCCACTGAGGCAGCTGTTAACTGCTTGTGGCCTGCTACTCACTGTGCCTGGATTGTTGGCCTGTGAGTCTGGAGTATGTTCCTGTTATACCCAAATGCTGCCCTGTGTACTGGCCTGTAACCTTGATGTGCCAAGGATGTAATCCACTGTGCCCTGCCTGTGTTGAAGACTTACTGCCCTGTTTTGCCAACACTGATCTGTGTACCAAGGACTTAATCCCCTGTGTCCTGCCTGGATTCCCTGATGTTAAGACCCCCACGTTCACTACTCAGGACAGTTGGACTACCGCAGCGTGAGTCTTTGAACCCTTCCGCCTCTTATCTCCCCTGCTGCCACTATTCTGAGGCGAATTTCCCCAGCTGTGTCCTATTGTTGCCCTGTGAACTGTTTCCTTTTTGAGGTGCTATATCCCCACTCTGTGGACTGTTACCCCTTGCTACTGCCCTGAAGGTCATCTCTGCTTTCTGTGCCATATAGCTGCCTGTGAACCATTTATCTGCTCCGTGCCCACTGCCACCCTGTAAACAGTCTATCCATGCCAGGCCCATTGCTACTCCTGAGAACTGGTTATTTGTGCTGTGCCATAGTCATACTACCACTACGAGGACTTGTTTCCCCCTTGCCAGACCTGACTGGGGCCCTGTGGACCATTCCCCCAACCTGTATCAGCCTTCTGATCGAAGGATCACCTCCCCTTGTTGTGCCTTCTTGTTACCTTGTGAACTGTTCTTCCGTGGTGCCCCACTGTTACTTTGTGAATTGCTTAGCTGTTGCATGCCCATTGCTACCCTGTGAAATGATTAACTGTACAGTGGATCAACACCTCCCCTCCTGTACCCCCAAGTCCCCCCAATAAATGCTTGTGTGTCATGTTTCTTGTGATTTGCCTCTGTGTGCTTTCTCTCTGTGCCCCTAGTTCATCACAACTGGTTGGGAGCAGCAGGACAAGAGCACCCAATATGGCTGATGAAAGTCTGCACACCATGAACACTGATGTCCCAGAGTATCACCATTGGACAGCAAGCAGTCTTCAAGAAAGAACCAGAACGTTGGGTCTCAACCACAGGGGACTGAATAAGAATCATCTGGTCCAGTTGTCTTTTCCAGGAAAGACAGACCAGAGCCTCCTAGCACAGGCAGCAGGAACCCTTGGGTCATATGGTACAAGGAAGAGATAGCCATTCTGGGAGAGGATGCCACCACAGAAAGGAAACGGACAGCCCTTGAGAAGGTGCAAAGGAGACAAAAAGAGTGGGAAGCTGCAAATAACCGAGCATCCACCCCTGTACCAGTCCCTGTAGTAAGGGAAGCCCCAAGAGTCTCCAGGAAGGACTTTAAGCCTTACCAAGAACATACAGGAGATGTAGAAGGGTTCTTCCAGGACTTTGAACACCAATGTGAGCTGTTAGAAGTTACACCCACAGACTGGACACGCCATGTGGTACGACTGCTGGACAGAGGGGCTGCTGAGGCCTACCATATGATGGATGCGCTAAAGAAACCGAGCTATGAGGATATAAAAATGGCAGTGCTGGACTACTATACAGTGTCACCAGAGTCCTATCGGCCCAGTTCTGGACTACTCCCCACCTCCCAGAGACTTCTTTCAAAATGTCCGCAAACAAACTGTCGCCGATGGCTGGCAGGGGATAAAGCGACCTCCCCTAAAGAGATTATTTAAGCGATCCTGAAGGAGCAGTGCCTTTTCAAGTGCCCCCCGAGCTCCGACAGTAGGTGTGTGAAGTGAAACCCACCACCCTAGAGGAAGCCGCAGCCTTAGCGGATGAGGCCCTCATGATTAATCCTCAATGGAAAAAGTCAGCTGCCTAAACACCACAAGTTGCAGGGATTCCCAGCCCCACAATCTATGTCCTCTATACCTCCCCACCACCAGATGAGTCCCCAGGCAGTGCCACCCCCATGGCCAATGCTCTCACCCAATCTGGCCCCCAGACCTACTATAGAGAGACGCTGTTTTGGCTGTTGACAAACCGGTCACTATCAGGCCAGCTACCCCACTAAGAAAAAGCCTCTCTGGCCCAGCGCTCCCAGACTGGTATTATGTGGAAATGTACCAAACTTCTGAGGAAATCATCCCAACCCCTGCCTTCTGGGACACCCTTGGACCGCCCACGCTACAGATGTGAAAAACCTGGGCATCATCAGGCTAGGAACAAGTAGAGATGGTGAATCTCCCCACCAGAGTCACATACATCAAACAAGAAACAAAAAGTTTTGGCTTCACGTACACTTTAATCGATTTATCTTTCAGGCTTATTAGCTCAGCAGACTGTGTAGTGAGATACAATCTCCTCCCCGCCCATCCCTTCCTGTCATTCTTCCTGAAATGTTATGTATATAAAACACTTGCATCCCCTCTATTTTATGAAGATATAAAACACAGTATCTCAGTTTTTAAAAAAAATTACAATCCTAAATACCTTCTTGCACAGCGCAGCTGTGTGGTCACATGACCTCCCTCTGCTGGCTGGCATACCTCAGAGGGGAATCTCGGCCCCTCCCACTGCTCTCCTTAGTTTGGAGAAGGAGAGCGGAGGGGGATCATGTGACTGCACAGTGGAGCTGTGATAGAAGGTATTTAGGATTATAATTTAAAATAAACTGACATACTGTGCTTTATATCTTCGTAAAACAGAGAGGATGCAAGTGCTTTAAATGTATGACTTAACAACCACTTAAGGATAACCGACAATTCAGCAGGACAAATGTCAAGTTGCCCCTTATTGGGCATATATTTACAATCCATTTACTAATTATAATGGAGCCAGTAATGACAGACCTTGGATTTCTATCATTACAGGGTCACTTTAAACAGGTAAATGCATTGTTAAAATAAACACGTGGGAGCTGTTTCTCCTGTAATACTGTCAATCCAGTCCTCAAATCAAAGCCCATCCAGGTTGGTGACTATTTTTTTTTTCTTGCAGCTAAGCAATTCAGTTAGGTCAATCACCACCTCCAGCCAGTTATTGGTCAGTGACTGAGCAGAATGATGAGGTTGTCTCACTTCTTATTACATCTGTTAGCATATTCCTTGCCAGCACATGTGCATGCAGCAGAGCCCGATTGGCGTAAAGAACTTCCCCACCTTCGCTAAGTCCTGCTGTACTGGGGATCACTGGAGTCTGATATAGAGATTTGAGTACTATTTGCCCTGATTACTTTTAGAAAAAACAAGCATAACTTTTTTTTTATGTGAGTTTAGCTTTAACTAAATAAAAAAAATGATTACTAACAATAGCAATCAGTTCAGTTTTCAAGTGTCCCAGCTCACGGCTTTATCTGCATGATAACGCCATCTATTTTTACATAGACCTCCCTGACCATCCTAGGCACAATTTGTTTATTCAAATGCTATTATCTAGATGCTGATTCAATATTCATGTTCCTGATTTGCATAAATATTTGTCAGGGAAGAAATCCAGAATGATCGATCAACTCATGACTTGCAAAGCGCATCTGCTTGATGTCATTATAGTTGACACTGTTTTCTTTCCAAATGGCATTAAGTTGGTTTCATGGGAATATTTATTCAGGGTAAGCTTCTTGGCCTTGTGTGGAGCAATGTGAAGGAGAAAACAGAGCAATGCTGACTGGCAAATTGACATCATTATGCTATTAGTGTCAACTCTGATGCTTAACATTCACAACATTATTGTCAATGCACCTCTAGGCACTGGAGAATGCTTTGGAGAAAATGATCATCCTTGACTGCTGCAGCTTTGCCATGCTGCAAGAATTCCAAAGCCCTTTAATCATCTTTATTATCTTTATCAATAATCAAAACCCTAAAGTCCTGCCACTATTTTTAGCAAGTAGAGGAGCACAATGAGCCTCAGTGAAGCAGATGAAGGCAAAGGAAAGGGCAAATATTGTCCACAGTAAGCAGACTCCAGCTGTCACTTTAGTGGTGCGGATTAGTAAGGCACAAACAGTATCTCCATTTTTATCCCGTGTTTATGAGCCATAAAATTGTGCAGTAAAATGTGCTAAGAGAAGAATGGGATATATTAGATCTGAAATGAGATTGCAAAGAGATTGCTGTGAGTTACTACACAAAATTGTATGCATTCTTCTGTTTTTTACAGCAGACCATGCACAAAAAAGCAAGAAATAGGTATTACACCAGGGCCCCATGTTAAATTACAGCATTAAAAGCGAAAAAAGTGAAAATAAGTTAAAAATACTTATCTATATTCTCGACCTCTGAACAGCAGAGAGTGATGTCAGGATCTGTCTGATCTACACCCAAAGGGGAGTCTTCCTGTCTGTGCTCCTCCAGAACCTTTCCCTGTCTCTAAGCATTATCCCTAATGGACGGGGAACCTGTCCCTGCACTAGCCACTCACATGAAGCGTGCCAAGTTTATGGCCCGGAGTCTTAAATAGAATGACCCAAGATGGCCTCCAAGGTCACCTGGGCGCAGGTATCCAATTGGATAGCTTTTTAGTGCTTTAAATAAAAGACTCAATTTGACCAATGTTCTAGTTTTTAAGTCAACCAGCAATGTAAACACGCATAAAGGGTTTGAATTGTGTATTCCAGGTTCCAGAAGGGTTCACATCCTTTATTCCAAAAAAATACATAAATACTTTGAATGAATGAATAAAAAGCATGATCATTATTTCAAATGACACATTCTTTGTTTTACTGATTAATGACACGTTCTTCTAATTTTTTTTTAATACAAATACACACTCTGAGATTATATTATATTTTTAGCCATATAATATAGAGATACAAATGTTAAAAGTATATTATTCCTGAATATAAAAAAAAGAAATACAATGTAAACAAAAACATAAACATTCCTTAACCACCTCAGGACCGCCCACCGTCAAATGACGGCGGAGCGGTCCTGCTCTTCCAGCGGGTGGACGTCATATGACGTCGTCCCTTTAAGCCGGGATTGCGCGCGATTACAAATACAAAAACAAATGTAACATAAAGAAAAAAAATATAAGTCCTTATTATATGAAAATTGTAAACATAGAGATATAATATACCGATTTTTATATTATATTAGAGTCTCACACATAAACATAATTTTTTTTTAATCTTCTTGCACAGTAATTAGTCATTTTGTTTCTTACACAGTAAACTTTATTACTAGTACGAAAAATAAGTAAGTAAGTTTCATAAATACATAAAAAAACCTTATTTCCTACACTTGGGAAGACCTTGGACCTTATGTGTTA
>BLSH010385270.1:170385-188648 GCA_018402905.1 Glandirana rugosa | reverse complement strand
ATTGTCAGTTAACCAGTTCTGGACCGTGTCGCATACATTTACTGCTGCCAAGGCCAGAGGGCGCACGTGCCGCCCCCCCAAACCCCCCCCCCCGTGGTTAGGTTCGCTAGAGGACCGATCAATCTACAGGGACAGACCAATGAATTTTGATCCGTACCTGCTGATCAGTCCTGGTGAATGGAATGCCTTCTCTGCCTCTGTAATGTAAACAGAAGCAGAAGAAGTGATGTCACCTCCGTTCCTGAAGCCCTTTTTGGTTCCAGAGAGCGCAGAGGAGACATCAAAATGTGAGTGCACATCACTGCACTGATACCAGTACACGTAGGCACACTTTTAACCCCATGATCGCCCCCTGGTCACCCCCCCCCCTAGTTAACGCCTTCACTGCTGTCACGCCCTGTCACTGTGTCACTGAGTGCAGCGATCAGATCATTCACTGATCGCTATACTTGTGTCACTTGTGACACTAATCAGTGTTAGGATAGGTAGTAGTAGGCCTAGGTAGGTAAAAATACCCCCTTTACCCCCCTAATAAAGGTTTTAACCCCTTGATTGCCCCCTGTCACCTGTGATCACCGTATAAGGTCGGTTTTTTCCCTCAGGTTACCCGCCGTATATATATATATATATATATTGTGACAGCTGGCGGGTAAAGACACCGGGTTGCGTGCAGGAGGGCAGGTATATTTGCCCTAGATTTAAGCTGTATACAGACTTATACCACTAAGGGGAGTCTTGCAGGTGTAGAGGTAATGAGCACAGCTGAGGTGAGCTGGCACATTAAGGCCTCTACAAGAACTCCCAGCAAGGACAGGTGAGTGCTGCACCCTGGAACCAGGTTCTGTGTCATGTCAACAGACTGAGGAGTGTAACAGCTTGTCTGGTAAGAAGCCTGTGTGGCTGACTGTCTTCAGTGAGAGATAGGAGCTTGGTACAGTGGTAGGCTGTACCCAGCTGACAGACAGGGAAACCTATTGTGTAGTCAGTGGCCAAGTGGCCTAGGATTTATTTTGTGGTTTGTTTTTTTTGTGTTGCTGTTTTTCACATTGCACTTAGTGAGAATAAACTACCTTTTTGTTTTCATCTGAAACTGTTGTCTCGCTATGCCTAATTGTGTAGTGAACCCTTCCAGGGGGTCAAACACACCCTCCTTACAATATATTTATATATATATACCTTTTAGAGGTTTTAACCCCCTGCTCAACCTTAGTTAGGTTTAACGTGCGTTAGGGTCAGCGTCAATCCCCGGCAGGGTCAGATTAGTACAGGTACTCTGACACACATACATACACCTAGATAGGTCGGTTAGCAGCATATTATCTGAACAGATCAATATCTGTGATCTATACTAGCGTCCCCACTAGATTAGTGTTAGGAAAAATGTGGCGTTATCGGGATCAGCCCAGATACCTGCTAGCACTGCGTTTAGCCTCTCCTCCCAGCCCAGCCCATCCATGTGCAGGACCAATAGATCGCTGACACTTACAAAACACAACATACATATCTGCAGCGTTCGCAGAGATCACGCCTGATCCCTGCAACAGCTGACAGTGATTTTGGTAGCGACTTGAAACAGGCTCTGAAAACCAGCTGCACTTTTTTGCCTGTGAGTCACACTAGTGTATGTATAAATTTAGAGCCCAAAATGTCAACTCAGACGTACACTAGTGAAGATGCCTACGGGATGCTGAGCATGACAGACGAGACTGATGGGGAAACTCCACTGTCAGATTCAGGCTCAGCATATGAACCTGTAGACAGCAGCGGCACCCTGTCAGATAGCTCTGATGGTGGAGTTGTGGTCCCTGCTAAGGTCAGGCGTACCCAATCCCATACTACTGTCGCTGATGTGCATGAACCGCAGGGCTTTTTTATGGTGCAGAGATCCAGTACTAGCACCGCTCATCCTTCTGGTGAACTGGCAAGCACCAGTGGCCTAGTACACCCTGGTCATACAACCAGCACTGCAGTAACACTTGGTGACGTGGCAAGTCCCATAAGTGCAGTTCAAGCTGGTGTGGCTAGCACAAGTAGTGTCCCGCAGCCACGAAGACGGAGACAAACACAGGCCTGCAGAGCCCATAGTGTCCGTGCTGACGCGCTTGCAAACCCTGATTGGCAACTCACCACTGAGGCAGTGCCCGTACTTCCCCCATTCACTGGCCAACCTGGAATTCAAGTGGAAACAGTTGATTTTACGGCCTTTGATTTTTATTCGCTGTTTTTCACCAAATGTCTCTATAGATCTATTGTGGACCAAAGCAATTTGTATGCTGGTCAATTCATTGCCGCAAATCCCCATTCGTCACTTGCCAGAGACTGGAAACCAATTACGGTTCCAGAATTTAAGACCTTTCTGGGCCTTTCCCTCAACATGGGCATAGCTAAAAAAATCTGAGATGCGGTCATATTGGTCCACTGACCCAATTCACCATATGCTCGTGTTCTCTGCTTCCATGGCCAGGGCCAGGGCACGATATGAGCAGATCCTGCGGTTTATGCACTTCAACGACAATGAACTCTGTCATCCTCTGGGTGACCCTGAATACAATCGGTTCCACAAAATTCGGCCCCTCGTAAACCACTTCAACCAAAAATTTGCAGCTTTGTTTATTTCCAACCAAGTTGTCTGCATAGACGAGTCCCTGATTAAATTTTCTGTCTTGCTTTCAAACAGTTTCTCCCCAGCAAGCTTGCCAGATATGGGGTCAAGATGTATAAGCTCTGTGAGAGGGCCACAGGCTATACATGTCGTTTTATGGTTTACGAGGGTAAAGATAGTCACGTGGAGTCGGAAGGATGCCCAGACTACATAGGGAGCACTGGCAAGATTGTGTGGAACTTGGTGTCACCCTTATCCAGAAAGGGGTACCATTTGTACATGGACAATTACTACACAAGCGTGTCACTTTTTAGTCATCTGTTTGATCATCAAATTTGTGCACGTGGCACCGTGCGATCTAATCGCCAGGGCTTCCCCCAATGGCTGGTAGAATCCTGACTTAGACGGGGGAGAGAGCCTGCTTGAGAAGTAGTAATTTGCTTGCGGTGAAGTGGAGGGATACAAAGAATGTTTTCGTTCTTTCCTCTATTCACGCAGACACGGCTGTCAAATTAGAAGGGCGACTGGTGTTGTGGAGAAACCCCTCTGTGTCCACAAATATAATCAAAATATGGGAGGGGTGGACCTTAACGACCAGTTATTGGTGCCGTACCTAATTGCCCGAAAGGCCAGACGCTGGTACAAAAAAGTGTCTGTATACTTTTTCCAATTGGCTATACAAATTGTCAGGACAGACTGGATCTCTCCTTAAATTCCAGGAAGAGATCGTCAGAGCCAGTTTCCAGATGGTGCTGCACCCCATGTTCCCAATCCAAATGCAGTAAGCCGTCTGCATGGGTGGCATTTTCATGCATTTTGGCATTTGCATGGGCACATGCCGTTCCTGGTAGCCCTATCAACCGAGCCCCCCAAAAAAGATGTTGTGTCTGCTGACAACGCAGGTACATGTGTATTATTGTCCCTCCTGTCCTGACCAGCCTGGTCTTTGCATCGGTGACTGTTTCCAGCGCTTCTATACACTAGTTGAGTATTAGCATAGGGTACAGCACTCACTACACAAGAATAGGGCACACTGTCACAGGGTCTCCAAAGATGTCACCACATTTTCAGAGACCCTAACCTTTACTGTTAAAAAAAAGCGAACCAAAAAAAAAAAATTCAAAAAAAAAAGTTATAAAAAACAAAAATATAAATAAAATAATAAAAGCCAAAAACAGTTGTAAGTTTCTTGTTTTTCTATCTCTATTTTCTCTCTGTTCTCTTTCTATTGCTCTCTCTATTGTTAATGTTTTTTATGCATACCTGTAATGTTCTGTTACTGTTTTTTATCATGCTTTCTTTGCAGGTAAGGAATGTTTTTATAATATTTTCCTGTAATGTTTTATAATGTTTTCTTCTTAACAGTAATGTAATTTTTTTTATTGCTACTGTGTTTTATTAATCGTTTTTTGCTTTTCAGGTACACCATTCAGCTGCAGCACTGATTTATTTATGGTGACATCAACAGTGTTTTCTCCCACCATACGTAAAGCAGCGACTCCAGCGCTGTTGGAGGTGATTTCACCACCACAGTTAAACAAAGAGCATATATACCGGAGCATAGGGGCAGTGATTAGAAATTGGGGCGGATTGCCCCTATGCTCCAGTATATATATTTAAAAAGGGGCTATGCCCACCATTAGAAGTGGGCGGATGAAGGGAGGATTTCTAATGGTGGGCATACCCACCGATTGATTCTTTTTTTTCATTTAACCCACGGGCTACATGAAAAAAAAGAACATTACAACATATGCTCAACAAGGACCAGCGGTGTACTAGTATGTTGCTGGTCTTTGAGTGTTTTTCCCAGGCTCTCCTGTCTCACCGGGGAATGCGAGAATGCAGCCGGCGGTTCCACCAGTTGACCATAGAGCTGATCGAAGACTAGAATGACTCCAATCATCTCTATGGCCTAAGAAACCGGAGGCTAGGAGTATTTCATGACTTCAGTTTCGCCGGATATAAACAGCGCCATTGTGAAATTGGGATAGCATCTTAACACACCGATCTTGTTGTGGTCAGACGCTTTAAGGTCTGAGGAGAGATCTAGAGTATAATAGACCCCAAATTTAAAAATAAATAAATATGAGACACTACCTATTTTTATCATAGGGGATATTTAAATTCCCTGTGATAACAATAAAAATGATTAAAAAAAATGAAAGGGACAGTGTAAAAATAAAATAAAAAGCAAAATGAATAATTAGAAAAAAAATGCACCCCTGTCCCCTCGTGCATGCGCGCAAAGATGAACGCAAGCGTCGGTCTTGTGTCATATGCAAACAGTAATTTCACCATGCATGTGTAGTATCACATGAAGGTCAGATCGAGGGCAGTAATTCTAGCAGTAGACCTCCTCTGTAAATCTAAAGTGGTAACCTGTAAAAGCTTTTAAAGGCTTTTAAAAATGTATATAGTTTGTCGCCGCTGCATTGGTGTGCGTAATTTTTAAAGCATGTCATGTTTGGTGTCTATGTACTCGGCATGAGATCATCTTTTATATTTCACCAAATATTTGGGCAATATAGTGTGTTTTTGTGCATTAAAATTCAAAAAAGTGTTTTTATTCCCCCAAAAATTGCATTTGAAAAATCACTGCGCAAATACTTTGTGAAAAAAATTTACAACACCCACCATTTTAATCTGTAGGGCCTCTGCTTTGAAAAAAATATATAATGTTTAGGGGTTCAAAGTAATTTTCTACCAAAAAAAGTATTTTTCCATGTAAACAAAAAGTGTCAGAAAAGACTTGGTGGTTCAAGTGGTTAGAAGAGTGGATGATGTTGGGCATAAAATGCCAGGACAGCTCAAACCCCTACCCCCCCCACCCATGACCCCATTTTGGAAAGTAGACATCCCAAGCTATTTGCTGAGTGGAATGTTAAGTCCATGGAATATTTTATTTTTTTGTCACAAGTTGTCACTGAAATGATATATTGCTCACACATACCATGGGTATATGTGGAATTACACCCCAAAATATATTCTGCTGCTTCTCCTGAATACGGGTATACCACATATGTGAGACTTTTTGGTGGTTTAGCCACTTACAGTAAACTTATGCTTTCACCCCACACTACCTATCACAGTTTCAGAGGCCATGAAATGCCCAGATAGCAACCCCCCCAAATGACCCCATTTTGGAAAGTAGTCATTTGTTTTTTTTTTTTGCTATCTGGACATTTCATGGCCTCCAAAACTGTGATAGGTGGTGTGGGGTGAAAGCATAAATTTACGCCCTAAGAAATCCTGAAGGCAGTGATTGTTTTTTGGGGTCTCGTACGCGGCTAGGCTCCCAAAAAGTCTCACACATGGGGTATCCCCATACTCAGGAGAAGGAGCAGAATGTATTTTGGGGTGTAATTCCACATATACCCATTGCACGTGTGAGCAATATATCATTTCAGTGACAATTTTTTTTTTTTTTGTCATTTTTCAATCACTTGTGACAAAAAAAAGAAAATATTCAATGGGCTCAACATGCCTCTCAGCAAATTCCTTGGGGTGTCTACTTTCCAAAATAGGGTCATTTGGGTGGGGAGGGGGTTGGTTGTACTGTCCTTCCATTATAGCACCTCAGGAAATAAGATAGGCAGTCATAAAATAATAGCTGCGTAAATTACAGGAAATGTACCCTTGTTTGTAGGCGCTATAACTTTTGCGCAAACCAATAAATATACGCTAATTTACTTCTTTTTTTTTTTCTTTTTACCTGAGACATGGGGCTTAATGCATTTTGGCAAAAATGTACTGCTAAAATTTAGTTTATTGTATTTTTTTAATGACAAAAAGGAGAAAATATCAACATTTTCAGTCTTTTTTAATTTATATAGCAAAAAATAAGCAGCACAGTGCCAAATTGAACAAAGTGCTCTGGTCTTAAAGTGGGAAATCCTTCCGGGGCTGAAGCGGTTGAAGTGACGCAGTGCCATATCGCAAAAAGTTACCTGGTCAGGAAGTGGGTAAACCCTTCCGGAGCTGAAGTGGTAATTGAAGGTCGGTACAGACAGAGAGCTTGAGAAAGAGAGCCTGCAGGAGCCTGGCATTGCCACCATGATAAAAAAATAATACATGCACAGTGCTGAAAATTTGGTGTCGTGGTGTCATCTCACTACGGGATGTTAGACCAAGATCAGGGCAAGATCAACCTGTATTTTTTTGCACTAATCAAACAATTGTAACATAAAACAATGACAATAATACGACAATAACTAGCGTAGGCCCTTTCTTTGGCTAATATAAGCATGTATCTATCAGAGTCTTTGAGTGTATGGGGTTTAGAGAAGCCTATGAAAAACTGTGGTGCTAGCACTACTGGGGTTCTGTTTATTAGCCACTTCCTTACTGGGCACTTAAACCCCCCTCCTGCCCAGACCAATTTTCGGCTTTCAGCGCTGTCGCATTTTGAATTGCGTGGTCGTGCGGCGTTGTACCCAAACAAAATTTGCGTCCTTTTTGTCCCACAAATAGAGCTTTCTTTTGGTGGTATTTGATCACCTCTGCGTCATTTTTGATCGCCGCTATAAACAAAAAATGAGCGACAATTTTGCAAAAGAACAATATTTTTTACTTTTTGCTAAATTACAAATCCATAAAAAAAAAAATAAAAAAAAAATAATGTATTTATCAGTTTAGGTCGACATATATTCTTCTACATATTTTTGGTAAAAAAAAATCGCAATCGCCGTATATTGATTGGTTTGCGCAAAAGTTATCACGTTTACAAACTATGGGAATTGATTTATGGCGTTTTTATTTTTTAAATTTTTTTTTACTAGTAATGGCGGCGATCTGCGATTTTTATTGGGACTGTGATATTGTAGCGGAAATGTCGGACATGTTTTACACATTTTTGGGACCAATGACATTTATACAGCGATCAGAAATTTAAATGTCCACTGATTACTGTATAAATGTCATTGGCAGTGAAGGGGTTAACCTGGGGGGGGCAGTGAAGGGGTTAACAATGTTCCCTGGGTGTGTTCTAACTGTGGGGGGGCGGGGCTGGCCGGGACATAACAGATATAACTGATCCCAGTGACAGGGATCAGTAGATCTGGTATGTCCCCTGTCACAGAACGGAGAACCGCCCTGTTTACATCGCGGTTCCCCGTTCTGCAGCTCTGTCAGGCGATCGTGGGTCTCGAGCGGACATCAAGTCCACCCGACCCAAGGGCACGCCCGTGCGTGGCACCGCTGCCGCCAGGGGGCGCGCCCGGGAGTGTGCACAGGGGACGACGTCCATGGAGGGGTTAAAGACATTATTATGAAGGATTAAAAGATATAAAAGATTATAAAGGACTTTTTTTTTATAAAACTATTTACCTACCTACTATGTGAAACTTATATACAGCATCTTACAAAAGTGAGTACATCTGTCACATTTTTGTAAATATTTTATTCTATCTTTTCATGTGACAACACTGAAGAAATGACACTTTGCTACAATGTAAAGTAGTGAGTGTACAGCTTATATAACAGTGTAAATTTGCTGTCCCCTCACACAAAATATTAACGCTTTGGGCCCAATTTGGATATTTTCACTTAGGGGTGTACTCACTTTTGTTGCCAGCAGTTTAGACATTAATGGCTGTGTGTTGAGTTATTTTGAGGGGACAGCAAATTTACACTGTTATACAAGCTGTACACTCACTACTTTACATTGTAGCAAAGTGTCATTTCTTCAGTGTTGTCACATGAGAAGATATAATAAAATATTTACAAAAATGTCAGGAGTGTACTCACTTTTGCGAGATACTGTACATATTTTCTTCTGCACCTACTGCCAGCCATCATCCCTTTCATATGTCTGTTAAGCTTAACATATTACCCTTCACGCTCCTCTCTTGCACATAGAGGCTGTTGTCATGCACTCTGCATACCATTCCTGCGCACACCACCTGCTCTCATACCCTACACACTCCACTCCTGTACATACTGCCTGCTGCCATACCCTACACACTCCACTCCTGTACATACTGCCTGTTGCCATACCCTACACACTCCACTCCTGTACATACTGCCTGCTGCCATACCCTACACACTCCACTCCTGTACATACTGCCTGCTGCCATACCCTACACACTCCACTCCTGTACATACTGCCTGCTCTCATACCCTACACACTCCACTCCTGTACATACTGCCTGCTGCCATACCCTACACATTCCTCTCCTGTACATACTGCCTGCTGCCATACCCTACACATTCCTCTCCTGCACATACTGCCTGCTGCCATACCCTACACACTCCACTCCTGTACATACTGCCTGCTGCCATACCCTACACATTCCTCTCCTGCACATACTGCCTGCTCTAATACTGTCTGCACTCCTCTTCTGCATATACTACCCTCTCTTATACCCTCAGCACTCCTCTTCTGAACATACTGCCTGTTGTCATGCTCTCAACACTTCTCTCCTGCACATAGTAGCTGCTGTCATGTCCTGCACGTTCTTTTCCTGCAAATACTGCCTGCTGTCATATACTCTGCACTCCTCTTCTGCATATACTGCCTGCTTTCATACCCTTAGCACTCTTCTCCTGCACTAACTGTCAGGGCTGTCTTAATTCATGGGCACCCATGCTAATCTCGCATTACAACATAATTTCCAACTGTCCTGGATCTGCCAGGACAGTCACACTTTTTACTAAACTGTGATGGCCATGTCCCGGGAAGCATCCAAAAACCTGTACCCTTCTGATCCCAGTATGGTGCCCTTCTGACCCCCCTGTACTGTGCCCTTCTGCCTCCCAGTCCCACTGTACCGTGTTGTTTAACCACTTGCCGCGAAATCACATACCTGTATGTCATTGTGCTTCAAATGGTTGTACCGTGGTAATGCCAGCAGCTGCAGGCATCACCCCAGTACTGTTTTTTAGAGCCGACGGTCGGCTTTCTTGTGATGACAACCGATGTGGCTAAGCAGCCACTCAATTGTTATCACAAGCAGTGGGAGGGGATGACCCCCGCCTTCCGTTACCTTCTCGGGCTCTCCTGTCCCACCGGGAAGCCCATGCGACCATCCGGCACATCCACCGGCATGCTGGAGACCCAAACAAAGCCTGAATCGCCTTTGATCGGGTCTCGGATCTAGTAACCCGGAAGCGATGTCATGACATTACTTCCAGTTTACTGGAGCCTTAAAGGCGCCAGATTTAAAAAAAGTCAGTTTTCAAAACAGCCAAACTTGGCGTTTTGAATGCTTTTAAGTGCAAAGGTGGGGTTTGGGGTCTTATAGATGCCAGATCCCTCCAAGCAAATACCTGACACGTGACCATTGAGTTTTACAGCAATAAAAGTGATAAAAAAATAAAATGTAACCACTTGCCGACCGCTGATCAGCATCTGACAGCGGCAAGGTGGCTCTATTGCGCAAAATCGCCGTCATATGACGGCGGCTGCGGGATCGAGCCTAGTGAGCGTGCGCGCGCCGCTGGAGGCGCGCCCGTGCACTCACTGTGTTCGGGGAGGGCCAGGGAGCGGGTGCAGTGGATTCGATCTCCGCCGGCCACCCGCGATGCCCCCCCCCGGAGTGAAAGAACGGAGGTCCGTGTAAGTAAACACGGACCTCCGTTCTGTGAGGGGGGAAGGGCTGTGATCACAGCCTTCCTGTACATGGAGGCTGTGACCACTTCCCTTCCCGAGCTAGGGCAGTCCCCACATAGTTAGAACACACCCAGGGAACACAGTTAACCCTTAGAGCGCCCCCTGCAGGTTAACCCCTTCACTGCCAATGGCATTTACACAGTAATCAGTGCATTTTTATAGCACTGATCGCTGTATAAATGCCAATGGTCCCAAAAAAGTGTCAAAATGTTCCGACATGTCCGCTGAAATATCGCAGTGCCGCTAAAAATCGCAGATCGCTGCCATTACTAGTAAAAAAAAAAAAAAATAAAACCCCAGAAATTAATTCTCATCATCAGTAAACGCGACCACTTTTGCGCAAACCAATCAATAAACACCGATTGCGATTTTTTTTTATCACAAATATGAGGAAGAATATAAATCGGCCAAAACCGATGAAAAAAATGTTTTTTTATATTTTTTTATGGATTTGTATTTTAGCAAAAAAGTAAGAAATTTGTTTTTTTTTTTGCAAAATTGTCTTTCTTCTTTTGTTTATAGCGGCGATCAGAAATGATGCAGCGGTGATCAAATACCACCAAAAGAAAGCTCTATTTGTGGGAAAAAAAGGACGCAAATTTTGCTTGGGTACAACGTCGCACGACCGCGCAATTTTCAGTTAAAGCGATGCAGTGCTGAATCGTAAAAAGGGCTCCGGTCCTAAAGCTGGAAATCCTTCCGGGGCTGAAGTGGTTAAAGGGACAGTGTAAATAAAAAAAACTAAGTGGCCCATCCCTCCGTGCTCGCACGCAAAAGCGAACGCATATGTAAGTCGCCCCCGAAAATGTAAACAGTGTTCAAACACACATGTAAGGTATCGCCGCAATTGTTAGAGTGAGAGCAATAATTTTAGCACTAGACATCCTGTGTAACTCTAAACTGGTAACTGTTAAAAAGCAAGGGAGATTTTTAAGTACCGCATTTTGTCACCATTCCACGAGTGTGCGCAATTTTAAAGCATGACATGTTAGGTATCTATTTAGGGCTGAGAGGGGGAGGGCCTAGAGAGGGGGAGGGCTGAGAGAGAGAGTGAGATGGGAGATGAGAGAGACCTCTAGCCCTGTGTCTAGTGCTGCCCATGCTCTGGAAGCGCGGAGTACACTGTACCCACTGCTTCTCGCCTCTTCGAGGGGCAGGATCAAGGGGGCGAGGTCAAGGAGGAGGCGGTGCCACAGTTGAGCTCTTCTCCAGAGCCTGGGCTCTCAGGCCTATCTGCCCTTGGCTGGCCCTCACTGATCACTGCCGCATGGCAATGGATGCCTGGCTGCCCGCACCTCCCCAAGGTTGCTGCTGATTGCTGTCAGCTGCTGCGCCGCCACAGACAGTTCTGGTGTTAGACAGTTGGGTAGAGGACAAGGCGCACTGACAAGCTCCCCCTCTCCTCCCAGTGGAAAGTAGGTAAGCCAGCGGCCATGGCTGTGCCCTAGGTGGCAGTGTGCCCTAGGCTGCTGCCTAGTTTGCCTAGCGGTAGCACCGGCACCGAACAGCAGCAAAGCTTTTTTTCATGACATTATTGCATGTGTTAGTTTGTGGACACAAAAAGCCTTTGATAATTTCTCCCTTTTACGTTTACTGCAAATTGTAAATATCTAAGCACCAGATGAGAGCCATACTCAATCTTCTGCATGTACAACTTGATTTTATGGAAGTTTGCTGCTACATTTCATCTTGACTGGAGTCTTTGCCATTCACATTCACCCGACACTGCCAGAGTTTACATTGAACCAGCACAAACACAAACAACAATGGTGTTTTCTACAGAAGTGAGTCAGGCAGTAAGCAGAAGAATAGTGTACAGCATTTTATCAGTATGTAACTATTAACAGAGTGCATAATGTAATAAGAACTAAATAGTTATTTCACGTAGCAGAAACAAGAAATGGAAAATATATTAAACTTATCCTGAGGTTAAAGAAAAGTAACCCTCATGATTCAGAGAACTTTTCCAACAATTTATCAGTATCGACAATATAGCAAGAATTAGGAATTTTGAAGAGGTGATGAAGGTTATCAGCGAGAATGTAGATTAACTAAAACAGTGTGGACAGTTTTGAGTCCGAGATCTTCTAACTACAAGAGTGATAAAATGTTCATTCATTGGGAACATATGTAACATTTATGGAGCAGATCAAAGAGCCTTACAAGGTTTATATAGCAATGTGGGGCCAGCTTAAGGCCAGGGCATCTGCTACTCTCCATGGGGTTTCCATTAAACAGAAAGAATGTGGGCCACCATTGGCTAGATTCTGTAACTCTTTCACTGCTGATTAAGCCTAATACACATCTTTTTATGCTTTGCGCACAGGGCTATTCTCTCAATGAAAAGGTTACCATGCTTTGTTGAGGGACGTACTGAATGTCAAATAAACATGCTGCACTCATGCCAACTAAACACATCAAAATAAAATTGAAAATGACCGACTTACGTTTTGATTTGCAATCCAATTATTATAACATAATTTATTTCAAACTGGAGTTTCTTCCTCTGAAGTAGCAGCAATCAAGTGTGAACAAAAGCGGCTTATTTAACCTGTTGTGATGGCTCTCAGCTTTGTTCCCATAGCCCTCTGTTTTTAATGAATGGTCATGCTGCGAGTATCATTAACCTCAATCTAGTCCACAGCTGAATAACAGAGATTGTACAGAGGAATGTTCAGTGTGATTATCCCACCAAAAATTGTTTTTTGCAAGTTATAAAAAAGAAAAAAAGAACTTCTTTCTGGATAGAATAATTAAACACTGAAACATGGAAAAAAGCATGATGATACACTATATTACCAAAGTATTGGGACCCCTGCCTTTACACGCACATGAACTTTAATGGCATTCCAGTCTTAGTCCGTAGGGTTCAAGGTATTGAGTTGGTCCACCCTTTGCAGTTATAACAGCTTTAACTCTTCTGGGAAGGCTGTCCACAAGGTTTAGGAGTGTCTATGGGAATATTTGACCATTCTTCCAGAAGCGCATTTGTGAGATCAGGCACTGATGTGGATGAGAAGGCCTGGCTCATAGTGTCTGTTCTAATTCATCCCAAAGGTGTTCTATCGGGTTGAAGTCAGGACTCTGTGCAGGCCAGTCAAGTTCCTCCACTAGGGTTGCCACCTCATCCCTTTAAACCCGAACACATATTAATTACACAGGTTCTGTGGCTGATTAAGGTGGTAATTAAACTCACTTGGTGCCTCATCTGCATTAAATTAGCCTCAAAACCTGTGTAATTCATATGTGTTCAGGTTTAAAGGGATGAGGTGGCAACTCTATCCTCCACCC
This sequence comes from Glandirana rugosa, assembly GCA_018402905.1. Lineage (NCBI taxonomy): Eukaryota > Metazoa > Chordata > Amphibia > Anura > Ranidae > Glandirana > Glandirana rugosa. Next base: position 175,146 of record BLSH010385270.1, on the reverse strand, counting down.
CAAAGTTGCTCATGTCTTTATGGACCTTGCTTTGTGCACTGGTGTGCAGTCATATTGGAACAGTAAGGGGCCATCACCAAACTGTTCCCACAAAGATGTTTTGGTATGCTGATGTCTTAGTGCCCATTCACACAGGGGCGACTTGCGCTCCAACTTGAGTTGCCTCAAGTCGGCCCAAGTCACATGACATTTGAAACCCCTTTGAAATGAATGGGATCCATCTTAATGTACACTACTGAAGTCGGAGCGACCTCAGAAAAGGTTCCTGCATGACTTCTAGGTGACTTCTATACGACTTTGTGCCCATAGAATTGAATAGAAGTCGCCTCCAAGTCAGATCCCCCATCTAAATGGAAGCGACTTTACAGTGAAAAGAAAATAATTTATCCAGGGCAACCCCCTCCCTCCCTGCTCTGATTGGCCACAGGCAAAGTCGCCTGGCATGACGTCGCGTTGTAAGTTTCCTGAAGTCGTGCTGAAATCGCGTAGCAAAGTCGGAAGTCGGGTCGCCCCTGTGTGAATGCAGCCTTAAGAGTTCCCTTCACTGGAACTAAGAGGCCAACCCCAATCCCTAAAAAACAACCCCACACCATAATGCCCCCTTCACCAAATGATTTGGACCAGTGCACAAAGCTTTAGTGAGCAGAGAGCCAGTGACTGGTAGTGGGGCTTAAGGCATCCTAGACACTGCACTTTCTAATGCCTAAATGCTAGGCAAAAGTGTGTGGTCATGTGAAATCAACATTAAGACACAATTCCAGACATAGAAGCAGGCAGCAACTTACACAGTTAACACCTTGTGATGTGTGGCTGACTTCATTACACCAATGACACTTGGACACTTCTTTTGTTAGAAGACACCACTTCTCAGGTTTGCAGCATTTAAGGACCGGTACTGCAGAGCCTGTACTGGTCCCCACCAATCCAGCAATGCATATCACATCTCTCCCACTGACTAATCCCACAGTTGCTATGGGAAACTTGACACGCTCTCTCTCCTTCTCCAACCACCGTATTTGCCCTTTTACTCCAGAGGTACTCATACATCTCTCTCCGAGACTCAAGGCTGGGGGAACGGGCTGCTAGTGGAGGGGTCAAACATTAACCCCCTCCACTACCAGAGTAACTGTCACCTCTGCCATGTCATCCATCTCCTGGCTGTTTGGCTGCTTTGCATGTGACACAGACACAGTAGTCCTTAGCAATGACACATTGGCTTATGTACTGAATCTTCTTTTAACTCAGTAGTCCGCTTGTTGTGTTGCAAACTCTTTAGATACACTGTGCATGCACCCCTTTAAGAGACTTCAGAACAAGCAAAGGAAGAGAATAAACAATGATGTGTTACTGAGGTAGTTTGCAGATAACAGAACAATTCTAAAGAGACATTCTCAACACAGTTCCTATACATTTCTCTTCTAGTGCCCCATCAATGCACGTACCTTAAGCAGAAGGCAAGTCCATACAGCAATCATTTTTAAGGCAAAAGTCCATTCAGTCAATAATTCCACAAAAAGTAGTTCAAGTCTTTAGAGTCCCTAGTTGGCAGTATGTCCATGTGAGTCTCCAGGCTCTAGGCTTCACCAGAATCTGGGCTTCCATCACCCCCCCTCCCCAAAGGGGGTGATTACTCTGATACAGTACTTCTCCAGGAACCTCTCTAGGGGCATAGAGTGGGCCCCTTTTATATTATTTGACCTGTAGGGGTCCGTAACCTATCTAAAAATGGAGGGAAAAACAGTGCAGCATCAAGACATTGTAACATTTTGCATGTAGCTGGGTCAATTAACACGAGGGCACGAGCACAGAAAGGAAAAACAGCAACAAACACCTGCCTGCAACTGGCTCTCTGCTCTGCCCCACCAGCACTCACTGGAGCATGGTCAGTGATCAGAGCAGACACTGTTCATGTACAATGAAACAGACAGCCATGGGTGTTTATGATGGCATTTACATAGTTACATAGTTACATAGTTACATAGTTAGTCAGGTTGAAAAAAGACACAAGTCCATCCAGTTCAACCAAAAAAAAAAAAAAAAAATTATATATATATATATATATACATATATATATATATATATATATATATATATACACATATACACATACAACCAAATAATCCCATATACAATACTTCACCCACAGTTGATCCAGAGGAAGGCAAAAAAAACCCAGCAAAGCATGGATCCAATTTGCTATAACGGGGGAAAAAATTCCTTCCTGATTCCCCGAGAGGCAATCGGATTCACCCTGGATCAACTTTACCTAAAGATGTTAGTACCCAGTTATATTATTTACATTAAGGAAAGAATCCAGGCCTTTTTTAAAGCAATCAACCGTGCTGGCCAAAACCACCTCTGGGGGGAGTCTATTCCACATTTTCACAGCTCTTACTGTGAAGAAACCTTTCCGTATTTGTAGATGAAATCTTTTTTCCTCTAGACGTAAAGAGTGTCCCCTTGTCCTTTGTGATGACCTTAAAGTAAATAACTCCACACCAAGTTCACTATATGGACCACTTATATACTTGTACATGTTGATCATATCCCCCCTTAATCTCCTCTTCTCAAGAGAGAATAAATTCAGATCCTCTAATCTTTCCTCATAGCTGAGCTCCTCCATGCCTTTTATTAGTTTGGTTGCCCTTCTCTGCACTTTCTCCAGTTCCCAGATATCCTTTTTGAGAACTGGTGCCCAAAACTGAACTGCATAGACAAGGTCATATCAGACAGGAGATAGACAGAATGGGGTAGGGAATTCCAAAGGATGGTAGAGGTTCGGGAGAAGTCATGGAGGTGACAAGGGAACTAGAGAGCAGTAGGTCTTGGGAAGAATGAAGAGAACAATTTGGTTGTTAATTTGATGCTAGGTTGGTGATGTAGCTGAGGGGCAAGTTGTGGGTGGCTTTGTAAGTTATTGTTAGTATTTTGAATTGAATTCATTGAGTGAGTGGAAGCCAGTGAAGGGATTGGCAAAGAGGGGTAGCAGACGCTGAGTGGTTTGTAAGGTGGATGAGTCTGGTAGCAGCATTCATGATGGCCTAAATAGGTGACAGTCTATGTAAAGGTTAGGCAATGAGAAGGGAGTTGCAGTAGTCGAGGCCAGAGATAACCAGGTAGTGGATTAGGAGCTTTATGGAGTCATTGGTTAGGACGGGACATATTTGTTGTGGAGGTTGAAGGGGCAAGCTTTGGAAAGTGATTGGATGTGGGACCAAAAGGAGAGTTCAGAGTCCAGGACTTCACCTAGCACCCTGGCATGCGGGGATGGGTTGATGGCTGTGCCATTGATCTTTACAGAGAAATCAGGGAAAGGGGCACATGGGGGAGGAAATATTATGAGCTCGGTTTTGGACAGGTTGAGTTTGAGGAAGTGGTGTGACATCCAGACTGATATGTCGGTCAGTAAACTAGTGATGCGTGAGGAGACTGATGTTGTGAGCCGAGGGGTAGAGAGATAGATTTGGGTTTCGGCAGTGTAGAAATAATATTGAAGGCTATCACCTGACCCATGGATGAGGTATAGATTGAGGATAGGAGAGGTCCAAGAAGAGAACCTTGGGGGGACCCTGATGGAGAAAGGAAGAGGAGAGGAGGAAGAAGAATTGTAAGTAGCACTGAAGGTGCAGTGGGATAGGTAGGATGAGAGCCAATGAAGAGCACAGTGACGGAGACCAAATGAGTAAAGATTTTTGAGGAGGACTGGGTAGTCAATAATATCAAAGGCAGCCGAAAGCTCCAAAATTAGGAGTACAGAATAGTGTCCAGTGGTTGTTGCTGTTAGTAAATCGTTGGTGAGTTTTTAGGCCTCATACACACCGTTTTTACAGCTGCATTTTTGAGCTTTTTTTACAGGTTAAAACACCTCTCCATGTTATTCAAAGGCCTCATACTCACACGGACATTTTTGAGCTATAAGTGGCATATACATTTTTACGCTCCAAAAAAAACCCAGACCAGCACGTTCTGAGGCTCCAGCACTAGAGATGTTTTAACGCTGACGCCGGGAAAAGCTCAAAAATGCAGCTTAACATTGTATACAGAGCGTTAAACCTCGCCAGGCGTTTCTCTGCCTCTATTCAAAATCAATGGTTCCTTATGGGAGCCTATTGATTTGAAAAGAAGTCGCACCAGAAGTTGGATCATGATGATCCAACTTGCGGTGCGACTTGCGTGCTGAGGATCTTGAACGGGAACCCCCACCAAAATGAAAAAAAAAAATTGCATGGGGTTCCCTCCCAAGAGATACCAGACCCTTCGGTCTGGTATGGATTTTAAGGGGAACCCCCACACCAAAAACAATGGGAGAAGACAGCGGAGAAGACTCGGCAAAAGAGTGAGAAGACCCGGCAGAAGAGGGAGAAGAGAAGACAGCGCAGAGAGGAGAGGAACCGGAGAGGGAGAAGAACCGGCAGAGGGAGAAGACATCGCCGTAGGAGGGAAAAGAGTTGGAGAGGGAGAAGACGCTGGAGCTGATTTAATAAAATACTTTAACAACCTAACCTGTGTAGTGTGTTTATTTTTGACACTTTTTTTCAGGTGAATGGGTAGGGGTTCAATGTACCCCTTACTCATACACATAGGGTGGGGGACTGGGATCTGGGGGCCCCCTTGTTAAAGGGGGCTTTCAGATTCCGATAAGCCCCCGCCTGCAGACCCTGACAACCACTGGCCAGGGTTGTCGAGAAGAGACCCTTGTCCTTATCAACATGGAGACAAGGTGCTTTGGGGTGTGGGGCGCAGGGCCCCCCCCAATAATTT
>BLSH010385270.1:157358-168878 GCA_018402905.1 Glandirana rugosa | reverse complement strand
TATTGAAATTTTTCAAATTAACAAAAGGAAAAGAAGTAAAATCAGCCAGAGTTTGACAATCTTATACTCTTGTTCTAAATGGACAATGATAAACAGACCAGTGTCTACACCACATGTCAATATCTATGAGAAAAAGTGTCTGGTATAAATATATAAATTGTATATATAAAAAAAAAATACAACAAGGATAATGACAAATAAAAGAACAGGTCAAGAACGGGGAAGATCCCGCTGTCCCCCGATTACCCCTTTTGGGATCAAACTGTAACCGGAGAGACAGACAACAATCCACCCCGCTCCAATCATTATTGAATAACCAAAAACTTAAGTTGGTGTAACCACCACTGTGTCTTAGAGAGAAAGAAATACCAATATGTCCATAACACCGTCCCATAGGACTATTAGGAAGTATTATCACTCCCCTCCTCCAACCTCGGGGGGCTGGAAGGGAGAGGAACTCCTCAAGTACCAATAAGACCCCAGCAAACGGAGCAAGACAAAATAACATAACCAAAGATAAAGAGAAAGCAAATAAAGGAGAAGAAGAAGAGGGAGGGGAAGGAGCAAAGGAGATAAAGAGAGGGGGTACCAGTGAATCTACTCAAAAGGGTAAGTTAGTGTGGGTTACAAGGGGAGCTTTAGATATTTCTTCCATGGTTCCCAAACTAAGTCAAATTTAGTGGAAGTATCCAAAATAACATTGGCAAACCTTTCCTGAACCATGATCCAGGAAATTTTCCGTTTTGCCTCGGCAAAGGATACCGAGGGGCATTTCCAGGACCTGGCTATTGTGATCCTAGCTCCAAGTAAAATAAAATGGAAGATTTTAAATAAAGATTTGGTGGAAAGGCCATCGGGTTTGGAATTGAGAAGTTATTCTATCTTTTCATGTGACAACACTGAAGAAATGACACTTTGCTATAATGTAAAGTAGTGAGTGTACAGCTTGTATAACAGTGTACATTTGCTGTCTCCCCTCAAAATAACTCAACACACAGCCATTAATGTTTAAACCACTGGCAACAAAAGTGAGTACACCCCTAAGTGAAAATGTCCAAATTGGGCCCAATTAGCCATTTTCCCTTCCTGGTGTCATGTGACTCGTTAGTGTTACAAGGTCTCAGGTGTGAATGGGGAGCAGGTGTGCTAAATTTGGTGTTGTCACTCTCACTCTCACTGAAAGTTCAACATGGTGTCTTAAAAATTTGCAATGTTGGCATGAAGTTAAAAGAAGGCAAATACCATAGTTCAGCAAAATGTAACTAAATTGTATTTATTAAAAGTAAAAAAGCTGCACCCAGTCAAAGAACTAAGAAACGCATGAACAGTATCTCACAAAAGTGAGTACACCCCTCACATTTTTGTAAATATTTTATTATATCTTTTCATGTGACAACACTGAAGAAATGACACTTTGCTACAATGTAAAGTAGTGATTGCACAGCTTGTATAACAGTGTAAATTTGCTGTCCCCCCTCAAAATAACTCAACACACAGCCATTAATGTCTAAACCACTGGCAACAAAAGTGAGTACACCCCTAAGTGAAAATGTCCAAATTGGGCCCAATTAGCCATTTTCCCTCCCCGGTGTCATGTGATTCATTAGTGTTACAAGGTCTCAGGTGTGAATGGGGAGCAGGTGTGTTAAATTTGGTGTTATCCCTCTCACTCTTTCATACTGGTCACTGGAAGTTCAACATGGTACCTCATGGCAAAGAACTCTCCGGGGATCTGAAAAAAAGAATTGTTGCTCTACATAAAGCTGGCCTAGGCTATAAGAAGATTGGCAAGACCCTGAAACTGAGCTGCAGCACGATGGCCAAGACCATACAGCAGTTTAACAGGACAGGTTCCACTCAGAACAGGCCCCTGCAATGCTGCAGAGGTTGAAGGGGTGGGGGTCAGCCTGTCAGTTTTTAGACCATTCGCTGCGCACTGCATCAAATTGGTCTGCATGGCTATTGTCCCAGAAGGAAGCCTCTTCTCTCTTCTAAAGATGTTGCAAAGAAAGCCCACAAACAGTTTGCTGAAGACAAGCAGACTAAGGACATGGATTACTGGAACCATGTCCTGTGGTCTGATGGGACCAAGATAAACTTATTTGGTTGAGATGGTGTCAAGCGTGTGTGGTGGCAACCAGGTGAGGAGTACAAGTTAAGTGTGTTTTGCCTACAGTCAAGCATGGTGGTGGGAGTGTCATGGTCTGGGGCTGCATGAGTGCTGCCGGCACTGGGAAGCTACAGTTCATTGAGGGAATCATGAATGCCAACATGTACTGTGATATACTGAAGCAGAGCATGATCCCCTCCCTTCAGAGACTGGGCCACAGGGCAGTATTCCAATATGATAACGACCCCAAACACACCTCCAAGACGACCACTGCCTTACTAAAGAAGCGCAGAGTAAAGGTGATGAACAGGCCAAGCATGTCTCCAGACCTAAACCCAATTGAGCAACTGTGGGCATCTTAAAATGGAAGGTGGAGGAGCGCAAGGTCTCTAATATCCACCAGCTCTGTGATGTTGTCATGGAGGAGTGGAAGAGGACTCCAGTGGCAACCTGTGAAGCTCTGGTGAACTCCATGCCCAAGAGGGTTAAGGCAGTGCTGGAAAAAAATCATGGTCACACAAAATATTGACACTTTGGGCCCAATTTGGACGGTTTCACTTAGAGGTGTACTCACTTTTGTTGGCAGCGGTCTAGACATTAATGGCTGTCTGTTGATTTATTTTGAGGTGACAGCAAATTTACACTGTTATACAAGCTGTACACTCACTACTTTACATTGTAGCAAAGTGTCATTTCTTCAGTTTTGTCACATGAAAAGATGTAATAAAATATCCACCGGTTCCTTTACCAGTGGAACAGAAAATGGTGCGTGCCAGCTATTACCTGCAGAAGATGACACCTGCAGATGATGTGGAAGCTTACCTAGCAACTTTTGATAGAGTCGCTGTTGGAGATGGCAAAAGGTCTATTATGACCTGAAACCAGATGCTGCCAAGGATTATGAGACACTGAAAGCTGCGATGGTTGCACGCCTGGGGGTCACCATTGCAGTCCGGGCTCAACGGGTGCATCGGTGGTCATACAGTACTGACAAGTACTGACAAGCCATCCCAAATGTTTGACTTGATACCCCTCACCAAGAAGTGGCTGCAGCCAGAGACTTTGCCAGGCCCTAACATTATGGAGCATGTGGTCATGGACCATTCTTTATGTGTGCTCCCTGCCACTTTGAGGAAGTGGGTCAGCCATGGGGATACTAAGACTGCAAACCAGCTGGTGGACCTGGTGGAGACATATACTGCTTCCGAGGACTTGTTGAACCCATCCCTGCCCCACTCCAATGTCTTCAGGGGTGGAAGAACCTCCCGGAGGATCCGGTAAGACTGTTCCAGGGTTCAATGGCATGGGGAAAAATTACAAGACTGTTGCCACAGATAATGAGACTATGGGCTCAGGACCTGGAGACTGACCAAATAGATCAGGAAGGCCTCTGAGGCTTTTTAGAGGACTGGGTACAGAACACATAAAATGTTATCACTGACATGCGTTACATAATAATGCTGCTAACTGTTCCCTAAATGATGAAGCAATGCAATGTGATAATGCTTACTTGAAAAAAATTAATGACTCTTTTTGCACAGGTGGCAGTCTCTGCTCTGCTAGATTTTGGTAGTGTTGTAACATTAGTAAAAGGTGATTTTGTCAATCCTGCAAAGTTACACCCTAGCACTATTGGGGTGATTTGTATACATGGTGATACACGTGACTGCCAGACTGCAGTGGTTGAGTTTGATACCCCTTGGGGCACCGTGACACATTCAGTGGAGGTCGTAGCCTCACTACTTCATGAAGTCCTAGTGGGGAGAGGTTTTTCCACATTTTTGGAGTTGATGGGGAAACACAAGGAGTCAGGAGGACAGAGCTCTCCTGGCTGAGAAAACACTGGAACTCACTCTGGACTCTTTTGATTGCAAAATTGAAAGGGAAACTGTTGTTGTGTCCAACAGAGGGGTATATCCTTTTTCTGAAATGGCTGGGGAGCAGGAGAAGCTGGATTCTAGCCCTAGCTTGAGGATAGTGAACAAGAAATTATCTCTGACTCTAATAATGAGAGTGGACAGAATGTGGTGCCTGACTTAGAAGTCAGGAAAGATGATTTTTGTACCGAACAATTAAGAGACTCCACACTCATTAGAGCCAGGGAAAACATTAAAATGATTGATGGCAAATCTGTTGAACCCAATGTAGGGGTGTATTTTCCCTACATGGCTCTTAATAATAACTTGCTGTATCAAGTGGTAAAGCAAGGGGAAGAGGAGGTAAAGCAATAAGTGGTTCCCAAACCCTATCGCCGGATGGTATTAGGGCCATGGTCATATAATTGGTGGGCATCTGGGTATAGAGAAAACTAAGGAGAGAATAACCCAGAGATTATTTTGGCCTAAGTTACATGCAGATGTCAAAGAATATTGTAAGTCATGCCCAGAGTGTCAGTATTCTGCACCATCACCCCATTTTCGCAGTCTGCTGGTTTCGTTACCGATAATTGAAGTGCCTTTTGAAAGAATTGGCATGGCTCTGTTGGGACCAGTAGTAAAGTCTGCCTGGGGCCATCAGCTCATACCGGTAATACTGGATTATGCCACACGGTATCCTGAAGCCATTCCCTTGCGTAATACCTCAGCTAAGGCTATTGCCAAAGAGCTTGTCCAGGTATTTAGTCGTGTGGTTATTCCAAAAGAATTATTAACAAATCAAGGCACACCATTTATGTCCGGAGTCACTAAAGAATTGTGTAAGTTGTAAAAAATCTCCCATCTCCGTACCTCTGTCTACCACTCCCAAACTGATGGTCTTGTGGAGAGATTTAACAAAACGCTCAAAAGCATGTTTAAAAAGGTGGTGGACAAAGATGGAAGAAATTGGGATTTTTTGCTGTCATACCTCATGTTTGCCACACGAGAGGTACCTCAGGCATCTACAGGTTATTCCCCTTATGAACTACTGTAGACAGACCAGGGGATTGCTAGATGTCGCAAAAGAAACGTGGGAGGGAGAGTTCATGTGTGATGGAATTAGGTAAAATGACCATTATTGTAATGTATATATGTGCAGCTACCTTTTTACCTTTCCTTACTCAAAATGGCCGCTAGTAGCACCCCCTCCGATCGAGTGAAGTTCGAGTACTAAGATGGAGCCTTGATCCGGGACTGATTACGCACAAGTTCTGAAGGAAGTTTACCTTATATGGATCCCACCAATCAGAAGCTGATGACGCTATGCTTACGTGACCTCTGCACACAACACTTACTGACTGCCTATAATAACTCACATGCCTTATTAGAAAAAAGAAGTATCATTCCTCTGAACATGTTGTTCAGTGTGATCCTTTCTGGTGTATGCACTGTAATAGTTAGTCAGGACGGGGGCAGATACTCATTTAGACACTTGGTCAAGTTCCAAAACACATGTCTTACAGAAACATCATTGAACATATCTCATTGATGCAAGATAGAATCGAGGCTGTCATGCCGCTTGTACGGGAACATAAGGAGCAAGCCCAGGAGGCCCAGAAAAGGGTTTATAATCGGGTTGCCAAGACACGGACCTTCAACCCTGGGGATAGAGTGCAGGTACTAGTCCCCACAGTTCAGAGTAAATTCCTAGCCAAGTGGCAAGGTCTCTTTGAAATTATGGAAAGAGTAGAGGAAGTAAACTACAACGTTTACCAGCCAGGTAAGAGGTAACTAGAGCAAATCTATCATGATAATCTCTTGAAACCTTGAAAGGACAGAGAGACTTTACTGGCAGTGCCAACCCCCCAAAAGGACATGGCCCCTGTGACACCTGAGGTACCCACAACTGAAACCCTGTCAGTGGCCAACAAAAGGACGTTAAAGAGTTTGTGAATAAGAATAGATTTTTTCTCTCACCTACCTGGACTGACCACACTTATACAGCATAATATAATTACGGAACCAGGTGTCTGTGTAAATGTAAAGCCCTATAGAATACCCAAAGCTAGGCACGAAGCAGTTGCAAATGAAATAAAGAGCATGTTAGAGTTGGATGTGATAGAGGAGTCCCACAGTGACTGATCAAGTCCCATAGTGTTGGTTCCAAAGCCACATGGCACTATAAGGTTTTGTAATGATTTCAGGAAATTGAATAGCGTGTCCAAATTCGATGCGTACCCAATGCCTTGGGTCGATTAACTTGTTGACAGATTGGGAAGTGCCAGGTGCATAACTACTTTAGACCTGACTAAAGGTTATTGGCAGATACCACTAACAAAATCTGCAAAAGAGAAGACTGCCTTTTATACTCCTGAGGGGTCATTCCAATATAAGCGGATGCCTTTTGGTTTGCATGGTGCTCCTGCCTCATTCCAGAGAATGATGGACAAGACATTGAGGCCACATCGCCAATACACAGCTGCCTATTTGGACAATGTTGTCATCCACAGCCCAGATTGGGAATCTCATTTGCCCCGGGTGCAAACAGTAGTAGACTCCCTTAGGAAAGCAGGACTCCAACCTCAAAAAATGTGCCATAGGCTTGAAGGAGGCCAAATACCTTGGCTACATTATTGGTCGGGGGCTGATTAAGCCTCAGATCAATAAGATTGAGGCAGTTCAAAAGTGGCCCAACCTATAAATAAAAAGCAAGTTCATACATTTCTGGGGATCATAGGGTACTACGGGCATTTTATACCCAATTTTGCCACCATTGCAGCCCCACTGACAGATCTGACGAAGGGTAGAGGGTCAGTTATGATTAAGTGGAATCCTGAGGCAGAGAAGGAATTTCACATTTTCAAAAGGCAAGCCCTTTGTGTACAACCGGTGCTCGTGACCCCAGAGTTCACAAAGGAGTTTGTCATACAGACTGATGCCTCTATTGTGGGACTGGGTGCTGTACTTTCCCAAATTAGAGACAGGGAGGAGCACCCGGTCGTCTACCTGAGCAGAAAGCTTAACAGACCTGAGAAAAACTATGCCATTGTTGAGAAGGAATGTTTAGCTATCAAATGGGCCTTAGAGGCCCTGAAATATTACCTGTTGGAGAGACCATTCAAACTAGTCACTGATCATGCCCCTCTTAAATGGATGTGTGATAACAAGGAGAAAACAGTCATCAGGTGGTTCCTTGCTCTGCAAGCATTCAAGTTCACAGTAGAGCATAAAGCTGGGAAACTCCAGAAAAATGTAGATGCCCTTTCCGGTGTCCATTGTCTGGTTGGGACAGTTGCCCAGCCACAGGGTCTTGAGCAGAGAGGGATATGTGGCATTATGAAAGGCGAGGTGATCCATAAACAATATGCGTCACCTCACATGCGTTCATTTGCAGTGAACTAGGGGAAAATCCGGTCCAGGTGTTACCAGCCACCTTAGCAGGATTGGTTCCAGACCAGATTTGTGGTCCACTTGCATCCACCAACAGGAGGTATTAATAAGCAGGAGTAGAGCAAAGGTTTGCTCTTGGCCTGGGACTCAGGAAGCCGAAACCCTGAGAGAGCTGCTGAACTGAAGTTTTGCTTTGTGACTGAAACAAAATGTTTGCATTATCTTTGTTTTGTGGGTGACTGGGAGAAGCCCTTCACCTCTGAGTTGGGAACCTGAAAATGTTTAGTAAGAACCTGGGTGGCAAGGATTTATTTTCTGTTTTGGGTTTTGTTTGTTTGATTTTTCATGCAACCTTTTAAATAAAACAGGCTACAAGTCAGCTTTTAAGAAAGAACTGCTGTCTGGTCTACCTTTTTCCCAGGGAAATTGATCCCTACTTGAGCTAACCCCCCACAATATATATATATTGGGATAAAGGCAGTTTAAGACAGCAGTTTTTGTTAAAATCTGGCTTGCAGCCAGGTTTATTTGGTAAAAAGGTTGCATTCAAAACAAACAAATCATAAAATAAATTCTTGCCATCCAGGCTCTAACGAAACATTTCAGCATACCTCCCTTAGCCCAAAAGGCTACAGCACAGTGCCACTCCAACATGCTGGCCATTACTTTAAGAGGCCCCAAGAGAAGAACACCACATAGCTATCACCTCACTTCCTGGGCACCACTCACTGCTCCCATCAGCACACTAGGCTGTCTCTTTCTTTTGCTACCACCTGCGCTTGATCTTAGGCCAATCATGGTGCAATTGGAGTAATGACAAATGCAGTTGAGGTCCTCTGAAACTCTTTCATCAAACTGTCCCTATCCAATGCAGTAACAGACCAGCCCTCTTTTCATTGAAACTGATACATAATTTATAATACTGCAGCCAAGTGTACTCTTTTTCCTAATGCTCAGCATAACAAAATGGGGAGCTGGATGTTTGTTTTCCTTTCTATTCTACAGTCAGATATACCCCAGTTGTTCTTGGGGACCTTGGCTCTTGGCTATCACTACAATGATCCACCAGAAGTGGAAAACACCACATCCTCGCATGGAAGATCATGTACACCTCTGCTGTTGTGCTTCACTCCCATAGCACAGATCAAAGACAGAGGATAGGAGGAAGGGGTAAGTGACACCATGGGGATCTTGGTGTCGCTGGAAACAAAGGCAGCTTCAAATACCCCAAGTACAGAAAAAAAGATAGCATTCAAACTTACAGGCATGCATTTGGAAAGGTACTCTGATTTCTTTGCTGTTATTAACTCAGTTAACATGCACGGGGTGAACTTCCTCTGTAATCTTTAACATAATTAACTCTATCTGTACTGGCAGATCTGATTATCAGTTGGAAACTAAATTTGAACGCTATATAATGGGGACTTTAACTCGTTGTGTATTCACCTTGGTGCACTCGTTTGTCAAAGTTAGCAGCGCCCATCGACAACGACGTAATGACGAAACACGTCTGGGAGTGATCACACGGCATTCATTCATTCAGATTAATGAGACAGAGAGTAAGACACCAATCATCCTCACACCGCAGGCTGGGAAACAACGCTAACAGGAGGCGTCTTCAGCGCAGAGAACGCGGTGATATTTTATGATCAAAAGCGCAATATTTTATGATATAATGTAAGCATGTTTTAAGGGAGAAGGGGCGTGTTTAAATAAAAAAATAATATTTTACGCTATGAGTCTCTCTTTTCATGTTACATGCTACCTAAACAACCCCGAGGAAAAATAACAGCAAGGATTGATCCATTATACGGAAAAGAGAAAGACCAAAGGGGTATCCGGCTCACCTTTAAGGAGCAGGACAGCGCTTCCAACTAACAGCCCCGGTAAGTGGGGATCCATAAGGGGGATAAAGCAGTAAGGAAAAGCACCAGCAAGGAGATGTGGAAGCAGTTTCCAATGAAAATGATGATGTAATATGGACAGCTTCCAAGTTTAACCCCATAAGGATTCAAGTTAGGATAAAAGGATTTAGTGACTCATATGATTGATTTTAAGTTGAATCCTATAAGAACTGAAACAACTAAGACAAAAGGATACAGTGTTTTATATGAACTGATGTTTTATCTGAAATATGGACTTATGATACATATATGCACAATGTAACAAGTATTTTATATTTATGTTGAAAGTTTATACATGCATTTATATACATGATTAACAAGGTTGAAGGCTAAAATCCAGGTGGATATAAAGATCAAATAAGCAATTGGCAAACAGAATAGAACTATATAAACATTAGTAGCGGCGCTGGTAACTTTGACAAACGAGTGCACCAAGGTGAATACACAACGAGTTAAAGTCCCCATTATATATTTTGCAACCTATATAGCGGCAGCCGATAATATTAATAACAATCAAAATAATATTAAACAGGAATAAAATCATCAGTAAATATCAGTATAACAAAACCTCAAAAAGCAATTGACTAAGCGCTGGGTACAGAGAAAATTTCACCGCTTATCTTTGAAATAGGATATATTTGAACACTGTCTGTGTGAAAGGTAAATAACACAGGGTTTTCTTGGGTTCTGCATTGCATATTAATGTACTTTTAAAAAAGATTGTCCTTACTTCTGTTCCTTATCCTTACATTGCCATATTTTCAAAGAAATATAAACTGTCCAAAGAGTCCTATAAATACATCGAAGAAAGCAATAGAAATGTAAGATTTTTTTTTAAAAAAAATGTTATATATGTCGTGTGAATGGGAACACACGACAAACATAATGGGGGCTTCTCAAATTTGACTGCAAAAGTGGAAAAACAATTTAAAGTACAACTAAAAGCAACAAGTTTTTCATGTGAAATAGAGTAAGGGGGGGTTTTGACCCATCTGTATCCCATTGGGTAGATTTCCCTTCACTTCCTGCCCATGTATAAAACAGGAAGTGATAGAAAAGACTTCCAAAGTGAGGGAATCCCAGGTTATCACCAGGGTCAACAGAACTAGTGTCCCTGTTGGGAGATTCCCGTTTTATTACGGTTTGTGGTGACAACCCAAAATGTGGTATTTTCTTTCACTTTCAATGATATCAGTAAACAGGACAGATATAGAGGGTGAATCTCCTTATCGGGGGCACAGACAGCAATAGAAGGAACAGGTGTTCTAAACTCTCCCCACTCTATCCACAATAAAAACAAGTCTTTAGGTCAGTTTAAAAAGCTGGAGCTGGAAAATGGAAATGTTATTAGCTGCTTTAAATTAAATATGTATTTTTGTTATCTTGAATCAAAATAATCAGCACTCCAGGAGTGTTGGCTATTGTAATTTTTTCACTGAATCACTGTTGGCCATGCACCCCCTTAAAGAAAAACCAACCCCTCCTATTCTTTACAGTCAAGGAAGCTGCCATCTTTAATTTGATGTGATCAGTTATGATACAAGCCATTTGATGGCTTGATAGTTTGGTTGAGAGCATAAGCAACCGTGACAGTATATCATTCAGGGCATGCCTTGAATGTAGCTTTTGGAGAAACAGTTACATGGATGGGTTTACTTCCACTTTAAGGCATTTATTCTTATTTTTGTTGCTTGACTTCCACTAGGTAAAAGACAGTTGTAGTGTAATATTATATTGTTAATATGGACAACAGCTTTTTACTATCCTTCAAATTTGAGAAATGCCATTGCCATTATGAGACATATCATAAAGAAGAAAACCTACAGAAATCACGACAGGACACAGTTGCAGCCTTGTGCAGAATTCCGTCTCTTCCAGCATCCTTCTTTCATTCATTAGCACCGTGCTATCAATGGAACTGCTGAAGAAGCTTTAGTACAGTGCAGCTAAGAGTTCGCTAGGGAGTAAGTTATAGGTAAAAGAGAAACGACTAATGTACAGACTAGCGACTACGCGATGTTGTGGTGATAAAGTGTTGTCCATGACTGTCAGTTATTTTGAACAAATTTCCTTACCTCAACCATTGAAATGAGGTGAATTTCTCCTTAATAAAAATTTACCCAAGGAGAATGAAATTGTCCACGTTTATGAATCGACGTGACATGATTTCGAAGAAGTCGTCAAGGTAACTATCGTGCCACGATTACTTACTTTCTTCCTACGACCTTCTCTGCCTTAAGACGTGTTCCGACGTTGACAC
>BLSH010385270.1:128844-142589 GCA_018402905.1 Glandirana rugosa | reverse complement strand
CTCCGTTCTGTATGGAAGCTGTGATCACTCCCCTTCCCCTGCTAGGGCAGCCCACACACAGTTAGAACACACTCAGGGAACACAGTTAACCCTTAGAGCGCCCCCCCAGGTTAACCCCTTCACTGCCAATGGCATTTACACAGTAATCAGTGCATCGCTGTATAAATGCCAATGGTCCCAAAAAGTGTCAAAATGGTCCGACATGTCCGCCGCAATATTGCAGTACAGCTAAAAATCACAGATCGCCGCCATTACTAGTAAAAAAAAATAAAAAATAAAAACCCCAAAAATGAATTCTCATCATCCATAAACGCGGCAACTTCTGCGCAAACCAATCAATAAACGCCGATTGCGATTTTTTTTTATCACAAATATGAGGAAGAATATAAAATCGGCCAAAACCGTTGAAAAAAATGTTTTTTATATTTTTTTTTTTATTTGTATTTTAGCAAAAAGTAAGAAATGTTTTTTTTTGCAAAATTGTCGCTCTTCTTTTGTTTATAGCGGCGATCAGAAATGATGCAGCGGTGATCAAATACCACCAAAAGAAATCTCTATTTGTGGGAAAAAAAGGACGCAAATTTCGTTTGGGTACAACGTCGCACGACCGCGCAATTGTCAGTTAAAACGACGCAGTGCCGAATCGCAAAAAGTGCTCTGGTCCTAAAGTGTGAAATCCTTCCGGGGCTGAAGTGGTTAAAGGAATATTTCATTTTTATTGTTTTCCTTTAAGCATTATTAAAATCACTGCTCCTGAAAAAACTATCAATTTAAAAACTGCATTGATCCATGTCCCCTAGGGCAGGACCTGGGTCCCCATACACTTTTTATGGCAATAACTTTCATATAAGCCTTTAAAATGATCACTTTCGATTTTTCATGTTCGGGTCCCATAGACTTTAACTGTGTTTGAATTTTGATGAATTTTTTGTCTGTTCGCATGTTCTGGTGCGAACCGAACCGGGGGTGTTCGGCCCATCCCTACTACAAAGCTAGATCAAGAGGAACCGGACAAATTTTGATCCATCTATGGGCAGGCTGGTTGTACTCAAGTTAATCTAATGATCTACTTCTATATAATTGGCCTGTTTTTTTTGGGGTTTTTTTTCACGCGATCATTGCCACTGCCTATAGCTGGCTGCAATGATCTTTGTTTTTTCCCCCATCAGCGCTGCAGTGATGATTGTTTTTTGATGTTCCCCCATTAATGCTGACTATGTGAATCAAGTGATTTGCTTTCCTTCAACTCGTGGTTGAAGGAAAGAAAATTGTATAATGTATGGCCAGCCTAATTTTATGCTCCAGGTAACTGTAGGCATGACAGGGTGGTGTCTTTTGCCAAAATAGCTTGTGATAAAAAAAAAAATTTTCTCATCTCAGAAAGTTGATAGTATGTCTAAACGTATAGCTTTGCCCCATCTTACTTCTGTTCCCTAGGACAATAAAATAGCCAAAAGAGTGGTTTAGTAGATTTGGACGATGAGAAATAAATTTTTCTTGTTAAGATTTGCATGATATATACAATTTGTTACTTTTAAGTCAATTTAAGACTTTTTCTTTCAGAACTCTTGTTTAATACATTAATGCTAAACTGTCTAATCATAAGAAATCCTTGGAATTGTGTGGTTTGTGATGTGACATTATTTGTATGTTGCTGGACAAAAGAGCAATGCTCATTTATTGGGCCTCCCAACATTAATTTGAATGAAGTAGTCTTTCAAGGAGGAGAAAGAAAACCCTATAAAATATATTTATTATCAAAGAGGGTGCAGGCAACTCATCTCAATGTCTTTATATTGTTCTGTAGGCTTAAATTATTACACTCTGTCTTTCCTCCTTGTATCTTACAATAATGGTCACTTTATAAACAGGTTTGTGCTATCCTTCATGTTAATAGGGCACCCTCTAAAGAGGAGTGAGTACATTCATAGACCTGTCAAAATGAATTACACTGATAATAAAGAAGGTTTTATAGGTCTTTTATGTACAATGTTCAATGTTTAAGCTCCTTTTAAATTAGAATGACGATGGGTTTTTTGGATTTTAATATGAATACCCAAAAATATTTAAGAAATGGGGGACCCGCCTCTGTCTGTATGATGTGCAATGGTGAGGACATATAACAAAACCAACTTCACATTATCTATTACATGTTGGGTTTTATTTACTAAAGGAAATGTCACTGGTCACTTTGCAAGGGAAGTTGCACTTTGAATGAGATTTGTCCCCAGAATGAGGTGAAGATCTGCTGCTTTTCATCATCCAATAATGTTAATTTTTTTCCTTGCACATGATTAGCTTTTCTTTGCAAAGTGAAATGTCACCACATTCACTAAAAACTGGGGAAAACTCCCATGCAAAGTGCAAATTCTATTTCAAAGTGACCAGCCTACTTGCTCTTAGTAATCCTTAGTGTTATCTTAACACTATCTTTATTTTAGTAGATTGATTGAAATCTTGGAATACAGGGACTGAATTAGGGATGCTAATATTCTAAAGCAGTTTGTGTTTTTTCTGAAAACCCTCACAGTACCTTAGATCTAGAATAGAATGCTCACACGCGTATTTAGCTGGTAAGATGTACATCATTGCTATGTTTCTGATAGTATACAATTTCTATATTCATTGCACAAAATCTGCAAAATATTTGATCTTACATCTTCATGTACATGTAGCTATTAACAGCATACATTTTATTAAATTTGAGCAAAATGTAAAAAAGATAATTCAAAAGATACTTCATAAATTGATATGATGTAAACATATATAGGACAACAAATAAAGTAGGCATATAGGGAAAATATTTGGTTATCCCAGGATTTTGGTAGATCCCCTTAAGTTACATGTTCAACCATTTCAGCAATATATGGACAGTAGAGTTTTAATAGATCCAAGACTATCTCAATCCTAGGTAGGTTAATGAGTTAAAGGTTATTTTATTCCATATTCTTTTGACCATGTGAGATTGTACAGAACATCTTGCATAAAATAAGAGTTCATACAGTATATGTTATAATTATTGCAGAGAAATGAGAAATTTCCAAATGCAGTTTTGTGTTGAAATAAGTTAGATACATGGAACTCAAGGTTTGAGAGAAACTACAGAACAAATAATGCAGATTTGATTTAGGGCCATCAAATGGTAAAACATTGGAAAAACCTAGAGAAAAAAGTACATGGTCAAGGGCTCTATTGAAATACTGAATAATAGGGGTAAAGGGAAGGGCAAAGAAAAATCAAGAGATACTATGACATCCTGCGGCACTCTGTTACACTCCCTAGTGCTTCAAAGTGGAAAGGCCATTGGTGAAGCTGGAGATGGGCCTTAAGGTTATGGTCCTTAGTATTTATTGAGATAAACATAGTAAGAGGGCATTTAGTACACAATTCGGCCTTGTAAGGGGTAACTTCCAAATGCAGGGTCTGTAAGAGTGTACTTACCACTCATCTGAGTAAGTCCAAAGCCACTGGATGATGCCTGAATTGCTGCAATACCTGCAGCACATATTACTTTTCAGACCATTGGAGCTATTCTAGTTTCTGTGCTGAAGAAGACTCCCCAGCACATGATTCCATTACACTATGAATGACCTGTGATTGTATCACTTCCCAGCTATCTGGAGCTCCAATATACTTCTGCAGCTCTTAAATTTTAGTATATTGTATATTCTTATTTAAGGATATCTCCAATAGCCCCACAATCAAAAACATTGGCCAAACACATTGGTTGCTGCCTTATGTAGCCTTATGCATAGTGATTAAGTGTTTATAAATGTGCCAAGGACATTAGATCCTGAGCTTCACTCAAAAAGGAACTTATTGAACACTGTTCTATGTAAAGTGTTGAGAACAAATAACATAATTAAAATAGATAAACTGTGTTAAAGTTTAAAAAGGGTATTTCAGAAATTTATATTTATACTTTCATCGAGATCATCAGGCCAGTCAGTCTAAGATTAACTGTGGCTCCTACACAGTATTCTGGTTTTGTCATTTATTTTTGCTTATGTATTCAGATGAATTATTTTGTATTCACCATATATGATACCTCACTTTCTATAACTTTATCGTGTGTCTTCTGGAAACTCATAAACTCCTTCATAATTTAAATGCTATTTAAACATGGGTGCATATAGCCTGCCTGGAATATAATAAATATCTATGTATTATAAAATGCCAGATGAAAGCAATTCATAATTTATTGTACCTTCGGGATACCTGGCCTTATAAAGCTTCTGTTCTCCTCATTTCAAAGAGGATGTGTGGTGTACCGCAGACCTGCAAATAGCACGTTCTTATTCATAAATTCTTTATTGGTTTTCATCCAGATTTTGATGGGAAGTTTGGCAGGTTGCATACCCAGCAGATGAGAAATATGGCCTCCGAGCTGAGCTAACCTTAAAAACGTCTCTCCCTTAGTCCACTGAAGAAAGCTTTTGGTGTGTGAAGCTCTTTTAATTTACAAGGATATGACAGGATGTTCAACATGATGATGAATAGGATATTTCATATGTCCCTTTTCCAGCTGGACTTGCTTAATGCTAGTGAAGTGAGGAAAATGTCCTGGGCTATTTGTCTTACTCCAGCAGTCCATATGCCTCAAGGCTTACCTCATTAATGTAGGGATATAAGCAATTAACTCTTTCAACCAATGATAAGTCAACAAGAAACCCTATGTAATTAGGATTTTGCAATCAAAATGAGAATATTTACTTATTGGGCTCACTGATTGTCTAATTGTCCCCTTTAATTCTTGGATAATCAAAAGCACACTCTGAAAATGACCATTTTCTAATGAATTTCTAATAGAGTGTCTCCATTCTGAATTGAGTAGCAACAGAGACAACCTAGAACAGCAGCATTGTCAATCTAGGGAGAAGGTATTGCTGTATATACTAGTAGATGTAAATGGACTTGACTAACAAATTAAAGTTGAACTCAAGCTAACACTTTTTTTGAGCGTCGCCTAAGCCTAGGTCCACCTATTGTGACTATCCATGCTCCATAATGACTCTTTCTTAGCAATTATAAGAGCTTGTGATTAGCCTACATACATGTGTATTCATTTTCTTTAATAAATGCTATGTAATACATGGGGCTAATGCATCCTTCTTGTTTGTTATCATTTCATTTTAAGGATCCCCACCCCCCCACCCCCAAACTGAAAAGGGCAGAAAATCCTTGAGTCCACCTGGTTACCTGTGGAAGCATGAAGCCAGCAAGACTGATTATTATATGACTGATATGCAAATTAGCCACTGACCTATCACACTTGAAGTGTTGAAGTTGTGTATTTTTGTTGTACTAAAAATACACTAATACAGAAAGGAATTATATATTTCTTTCTATTTTGGTAGCTTTTTAGATTATCATAGCATGCTGTACAGTTTTGTTAGGTACCAAGAGCACACCATTGGCAAAACAACATTTTCCTTGTTTTTTCACTACCTTTGATAAATGTTTCCATTTGCACAGTGGTCTTCTATTTTTTCCAGGCCACCATTTACTGTTGTGTTACAGCAATCAGAACTTGTGGAATGCTGTTATAAATCATAGCAGCATGTAATATGGAATTGTTTCTATGCTGCTTTTTAAGAGTATCACAAAAATATCGCCTTCTGGCTAATCATTTCAGGCACTGATGTTTGATAGTTACTGAACCAAGTTGAAGAGCCACAATCAGCCCCTTCATGACATTCATTTTATCTCCCTAAGCCTGAGGCATGGTGAAAATTAGATTGTAAACTCCACTGAGAATGGGAGTCACAATGCCTATAAATTGTATCATGTACAGTAAGCACTACAGAGCCTGCTAGGATCATACAGGAAAGGCTGTCACGTTTTATTAGACACACCTGAGGGATCTTTATTCAAAAACAAATGCTTCATAATACTGGGTACAGAAAAGCTGTTGTTTTTTTTGGTTGTTTTTTTTTACAGGACATTGTGAGTCATTACTTTCATCGGAAATGTATGCTGGGGGAGATATGGGGTGCAAAAACAAAGCATTAGCAAAGAAAAGTTTATGAATCAAAGAAATGGCTTACTTTGAAATGGCTGAAAAAGCTCAAATTCCTGTAGCAGGCAGGCTCTCCAAATCTGTCACTTAATGTGTTACCATTTTTTCATAAGATTTGTGTATTTAGGCTGCTAAGGCACTGTTCACCATAAAAAATCCCTTTTGCTTCTAAATAAAATACTTATTTTTACCTTTTTTCATCCTTTGTTGGCATGTTGGCAATTGATGACCTTCGATAGCCACTTTCTGTCTATAGGCACCCACTTCATCAATGGCTGCGTGGCATTTCTCAGGATGGTTATTCCAATGGTAATGACAGTGAGCCATGCCCATGAAATGCATATTAAAAGGGGCTAAAATGCAGGAACATAATAGAAGATAAGAACCACTATAAAACTTGAATAGAAAGTGCCTGAACAAGGACCTGAAGAAATTTACTTTTAAAATATATTATCATGTTAAAGTATATGTATTTTAGATTTTAGGGATTGGATTTACACATACAGTACATACGTTCATGTTCATGTAGTATGGATTTGTGTTACTTTGCATTTGTGCTTAACTCTTACTTTGTACATAGCTACACGCAATGGTGGCACTACAAGACCTATTATTATATGTGTGCCTAATCATGAACATTGGCATTTTGGGAGCTGGTGCCTTGTTGTTTAGCTATTTTTAGTGTGCAATGTTTGATGTCTAAAAATATAGTTCAGACATGTAATATTACCTGCTATTAATTGTTGCACTTATTTATTTTTGCTCTTTGTTATTATTATTATTCGTTTTATTTAAAAGGCACCATTATTTTTGTTGTAGATTTATAATGGGATATACTGTACAGTGAATATATACTAACTGTTCACAATGCAGAGCATAACAAGAAACAGTAGCTATGAACACTGCTTCTTTTAGTTTACAGTCAAATATGGAAGAAGATATGATTAAAAAAACACATTTTTGATGAAAGGCTAGAATATATATATATATATATATACAGTATATATATATTTTAGCCTTCCATCAAAAATGTGTTTTTGTAACCACTTCAACTCCGGGAGTATTTCCTCCTTTATGACCAGAGCACTTTTTGCGATTCGGCACTGTGTCGCTTTAACTGACAATTGCACGGTCGTGTGATGCTGTACCCAAGCGCAATTGACGTCCTTTTTTTCCCACAAATAGAGCTTTCTTTTAGTGGTATTTGATCAGCTCTACATCACTTCTGATCACCGCTATAAACAAACAAAAAGTGACAATTTTGCAAAAAAAAAAACAATATTTCTTACTTTTTGCTAAAATACATATCCAAAAAAAAATACAAAAAAACATATTTATTCATCAGTTTTGGCCAATATATATTCTTCCTCATATTTTTGGCAATCAGCATATAATAATTGGTTTACACAAAAGTTGCCACGTTTACGAATGACGAGAATTCATTAATGTTTTTTTTTTGTTTTTTGTTTTTTACTAGTGATGTCGGCGATCTGCGATTTTTAGCGGTACTGCTACATTGAGGCAGACATGTCGGACACTTTTGGCACTTTTTTGGGACCATTGACATTTATACAGCGATAAGTGCTATGAAATTGCACTGATTACTGTGTAAATGTCACTGGCAGGGACACTGAGGACACTGAGGGGGGCGATCAAAGGGTTAACTGTATTCCCTGGATAGTGTTTCTAACTGTGTGGGGGCTGGGCTGAGTGGGGGAGGAGAGTGATCACTGCTCCCATATACAGGGAGCATACAATTACACTCCTTCTCCCCTGTCAGAACGGAGATCTACACACACGGATACCTGTTCTGTCACTGCAGGGGAGCGATCGCGGGTAGCCCTCTACACAGTGAGTGCACACCTCTGGCAGTGTCGGCAACTGGTTAATCATATCTTCTTCCATATTTGACTGTAAACTCAAAGAAGCAGTGTTCATAGCTACTGTTTCTTGTTATGTTCTGCATTGTGAACAGTCAGTATATGTTTCCTGTACAGTATATCCTACTGAAAATTTACAACAAAAATAATGGTGCTTTTTAAATAAATAAAGATTGACTAGACATATATCAATCCCTGAAGGAATCGCTTTGTAATTTGGGCTACCTGTTCTGCGCCTCCACTCCAAGAAGAACCTCAGCCCCTTTAACACACCTGGTTGAATGAAAGTTACTGCAAGCACTTATACATGAGCATAGATCCCTTTAACTTCCCTGTGAATTAGTACCAGGAAATAGACACAAGACCATTTAGTGATAAATGAACTCAATATATTGGTAAGGGGCAGAATACGTGGTCGTTTAAGCATAAATGAGCACACAAATGGTAGGTTCAGAAATAATCCACTAAAGAGTATAATCACTATGCCAAGGTAACTTAAACTAGAGTTCTGTACTACTAGACTGGAATTAACCTATGAGCCAGCAAAATCAGTAATAAACAGAGCATATAAAACCTTAACTGCAATGTACATAATACTACTTTACCTAATTTAGAGTGCACTCTACGAAAATGGCTAGGGCATAGCGCATAGCCCCCTAAGAGGTACCTCTTAGCATAAACAATAAGTGAAGATCTCAGTGTAGAATCTGTAAAGGGACATCCTTAAGGGCTCATACACATGGGCGTATGTTTAAAAAATATGCAAAATGTCGGGCCCAACGTCAGGGGAAAAATCAGTGTTTTTTCGGCTTTTGCATTGGCGTTAGTGAGCGTTAGTGAGCGTTTTTGAGCGTCGGCGTCAATCTGTGTTTTTTAAAAAAAAAACATTCCTCTGCTATATTTTAACCTAAAAATGTTGGCGTCAAAAAATGCCGGTTAACGCCGGTACAGCCTTAGTGAGCGTTTTGCGGCGTTGGTGTCAAAAAACGCCAAAACGTTACAGCTTGGGAACGCACTGGCCGTGGGTTCTACTTTCAGCTCACTAACGCCGATGCCCTCTACAGCTCAAAAATGTCTGCGTTTTCACAACCCCATTGAATAACATGGAGAGCTGCAAAAAACGTCCAAAAACGCCGGCGTCAAAAAACGCCCGTGTGTATGAGCCCATAGTCCTAACTCTTCAGCCGGCTAGCGTTGGTGCCCAGTTGTACCATTGGCGCATGTGAGAACAGTCCTAGTCAAGCCTGCAGGCAGCAATAAAGCTACTAGATAGCTGTATGGTTAGTTCCTAAAGGGATCAGTCTCTCCAGCAACAGACAATAAATCTCTGCAGCAGCAGCTCACCATCCGGTCACACAAAGCAATTAGTCCACTCTCTGCTCTGCACCCAGGTGATTCTGGTTTTCTGCACCCAAAACTCAGAATTCTGAATCCTACTCAGGCCAACATTATGCAGCAGAGGTGATGCACACTGGACAGAGATGTGCACTCCCTGGGCTTCCTCATAGAAAAAGGAAGCTGTGTCCTGTACAGCCTGAGAAAACGCAGCTCTTTTCCCTCTTCCTGACAATCTCTCTCCGGGAAATACAGTTCAAAAGCTCATGATTACAGTACAGTCTCTCTTCTCTGGATTACAGTTCCCATAGTGCAGTGCTGCCTGATGCAATCTATAGATTTTTTCCTGCTCAGCAACTCCCTCCCCTTTTTGATATAGCTATTAACCAGTTCAGCACAGCAGGGCAGCTACAGAGGGCAACTGCAGCCAATGCTTCTCTCATTCTCCATTCTTAGCCAAGCACCTGGCTACATAAAGTACAAGAGGGTTACAGCATAGAGAGCATAATTTATCACTACTATTAAAAAAAATGCAGCAACTTTAAATACTCACCTGCACTAAGCAGTAGGGGAGGTGATATGTCTGTGCTCAGGTCCTAAATGGTTTCTTTATATACAACACATGAGATACTTAAAAGGTGTAACTACATATTAATCTTGGTCTGTAGCTCACCTCTAGCAGTGACTGTTTGCCCCATTTTGGCACTATATGTCCAGGCTCCTAAGTATGCTATTTAGCAGGTAAGAATTTGGCAATCTGCAAGGCAGAGTAAGGACTGGTCAGAGGGGAAAAAAAATATTGTTGTAACTGCTTATAACGTATTAGCTGAAGATCAGATTTAATTTGCTAACCAAGTCCACCTAAATCTGCGAGTGAAAGGCCTGGTTCACACTGCTGCGAACTGTACTGCGAATAGATTGCGTTGCGATAGATTAAATTTGCAAGTCATCTCCAATAACATAGTGTTCTATCAGGGCAGTTCACATTGATGCGTTGCGAATCTAATCCGTGAAAAAAAAGGGTCTTGTGCGAGTTTGATCCATGTGCGATGCTGTGCGTTGCGAATTCAGCTCCATAGACTACAATAGAACACGGATTGAGAACGCAATCTCCCATTCACATCACTACATAGCTTCCCCCTCCAACTCCAGCTACAGCTTTGCAGTAGATTCGCACCAACACATGTAGAAATCGCACATGTGTCTGTACTGAAAAAACTTGCATCGCAATCGTATTCAATTCGCAGAAAATTCGCACCGCAGCAGTGTGAACCTAGCCTAAAGCTGTGTACACACGTATTGAAATTTGTCCGGTTCATCAGGAACTGGCCGAATTTCGATCAGTGTGTAGCCCTGTCTGTTCAACAGGAGCTGATTGTTACACCAGCTTCTGTCGAACGGTCACAGCTGCAGCTCTGATCAGTTTATTCTGCCGGGGAAAAGTCCCCACTGTCAGAATGCAAGAGCACAGAAGGGGGGATCTTAACATGGCTTGTTTCAATACAGGAATCTGTGAGGTTTTTTTTTTCCCTCAATCTGCTGGTTGACCGAAAAGCACTCACAGTGTGTACCTAACTTAAAATATTATTAAAGGCAGCCCAATCCTCCTCTAATCAGCTCCTAGCCCCTCCCTCCAGCCGAGTAAGCTGCTTGCTATGGGGGCACCCGAGCAGGCACGCTCTTGAATCACTGCTCTATGTGTCAATTCACACAAGGAGTATGGCTCGGCCTTGTCCCCTCTCTCTCTTCTGATTGGCTCACTGGCTGTGATTGACAGGAGCAGGAGCCAATGGCTCCCACTGCTGTCTCAGTCAAGGAGGAGGAAGAGACCCGGGAGAGCTGCTGCTCTTGTGCACATCACTGGATCGAGATGGGACTCAGATAAGTATTACACATACATTGAACCCTTACAGCCACTTTAAAACTTCCCTCTTCTCAGACTGACAATGCTGCTGTCCGTAAAAATAAATCCTAACCTTTCCAGCTCTAAACACACATCATACTTCTCTATCCAGCAGGGAAATTACTTCAGTATCCAGATCTTAACCACTTGGGCTCCAGAAGATTTGACCACCTTCATGACCAGGCTATTTTTTGCTATTTAGCACTGCACTACTTTAACTGGTAATTGCTGTGTAAAGTGTCTGTGTAGGGGACACCTTGCCATTCCCTGCTATTCACTGTCAATCTACTAATGGCACTGGGAAGGGGTTAACATCTAGGGTTACCAAAGGGTTAAAAGTGTGCCTAAGTGTTATATATTTGAAGTATGATGCTTTTACTAACAGATCTCTAAATTTCTCATCCCTGCTTAGCAGGGATGAGAAACATAGAGAACATTCCCTGTTTATAGAGCTCTGTGTTAATTGCCAACACAGAGCTCTGGGCTGTGATTGCACACAGCTGATCAGCAGGACCCGCCATGAATCATGGGCCATGACTTGCTTGCCAGTGCTTCTCTCACATAAGATATATCATATCTTTTTTTACATGGAAAAACACTTGGTAATAGCAAACAGTATGTAGCAAAATTCCCGACCTCTAGATGCCTAGTGGGGACCTCCGGAGTCAGGGAGAGCTGACATACCTAAAGATGCAGGTTACTAGGCATGGTGGGTGTAATGCAAGTTAGAAACATGGGCGCCAGTTACTTTTTGCATGCAAAATCAGAGATTTATTGTCTCTTAACAAGAACTGGGGAAAGAGTGTTTAGGGCCAGGACACCCTTAGGCAGATGCAAAAGCAATTGGCAGACTCCTTAGACAAAACAAGAATAGGTAGACAGCTATACAGTTAGAGGGCCTTTAAGCTGGATGCACGCTGTATTTTGTAGAACTGCTGTCTCCTATAGCAACTGAACTTTCAACAGTCAATATAGATCTGCACACGTAACTCACAGTATCCCTACTGTAGATCTTCACACTGAGCTCCCAGTCTCTCGCTAGACTTCCAAGATCCCAGCCGCTGGATCCCCTGAGCTCTTCCACAGCTAACCTGCTTTATACTCCTCAAGCTACACCACACTACCTGCTGGGTCCCTGAATTGACTCTGCTAAAGCTTTCCCACTTCTTCACTGTCCCCGGCTAGTGAAAAAGGCTGCTCTGGTACTTTTTCAGACTTTCAATCACTGGCCTCTGATAACAGGAGTGGTTGTCCCTAGGTGGCAACTGTGTCCCCTTTATTTCTGACCTTGATCCTCACTTGCCTCTGGTAACAGGAGTGGTCGTCCCTTGTGGCAACTGCTTCTCCTTCACCTCTGGTAACATTTGGTTCCCCTTCCGGCCGAACCTCTGCAACGATCAGGCTCCCCTCTTGCTGAGCCCCTACACACGTGGCTAGGCCACATACATCCCCCAGGCCACAGCCTGGAGTAAAAAGAACTCTGATCACCTGACTCCTTCCCATTAAATAGACTATCCTAGCATGCAAAGTAGCTACTCTGATTGGCTGAGAAAATATATATTTTATAACCTCAACTCACTGTGATCTTGTCATTCTAATGCCAAAGGCAGCAGTGCCACCTATTGACAGAAGAGAGAGATGCACCAGATTCAGACTTAGGGCAAAAGTCAGTGGATCACCCTAGCAATTAGCCAGGGTAGTTACCACCTAGCAGGACTAAATTTGTGAGCAGCCCTGTTTATGACTAGGGTGCTACAAGTATATAATAATAATAATAATAAAATAATAGCAATAATGTATAGTATTATCTGTAGTGCACCTCCTAAGGAGCTGGAAGTATACTGGGATTCCCCACCCTGCACAGCCAGGCACACCAAATTTTCACAGTCACTTCAGAGTCAGAAAACAATCTTGTACTTTGTGTTTTTGTTATTTTATTGAGGAAATAGAACTTGGATATGGATTGGGAATTATGGAATTCCCACTTCAGAACAATTCCAAGGACAAATTTTCCTATATACAGTTTATATACACTCCTCTGCTTCCTCCAGCACTCGCTTGCAGAACTCTGCTGGCACACTGATGGTGGGTCTAACACAGCATTTTGAGCAAAAGCCTGTTATAGGCAGGAACCCGGGACCCCTTTGGTGTGTAGAACAAAAGTCAGTGTCCAGCATACATCCCTGTTAGAGTTGAGCGAACACCTGGAAGTTCGGGTTCTGCTGGTCCGTCCGAACTTCGGGACAAAGTCCGGGTCCGGGTCCGGACGGAACCCGAACGATCGCACGGACGCTTCAAGCCTGCCTGGTCGTCTTGGGCTTGAAGGTCCACAAGCGAGTTGAGATTGTCCCTACATACGACCTGTGACTGAAAACAAGATGTGTGGTTTCCCCAGGGCCCAAGGACGGATATTGTCCGAAAACGAGTTTTACGACACAATCTGGGTGGTAGTCACACGGTCGTCTCAAGACGTTCGCTCACGACCTCCTTCGTCTCCTCACATATATTTGACATATATCCTTTTAAACAGGAACCTTAACAAGACTTCACCCTTAAGGTATTAAGGGTTAGGTATAGGTTCAAGATAAAGGAGTTATTTTATTGTTTT
>BLSH010385270.1:81042-115101 GCA_018402905.1 Glandirana rugosa | reverse complement strand
CCCCTCCCTTCAGAGACTTGGCTGCAGTGCAGTATTCCACCAGTGGCCAGTGATGGACTGGCCAAGCATGTCTCCAGACCTAAACCCTATTGAGCATCTGTGGGCATCTTAAAACGGAAAGTGGAGGAGCCTGAGGTCTCTAACATCCACCAGCTCTGTGATGTCGTCATGGAGGAGTGGAAGAGGACTCCAGTGGCAACCTGTGAAGCTCTGAACTCCATGCCCAAGAGGGTAATATTTACAAAAATGTGAGGTGTGTACTCACTTTTGTCAGATACTGTGTGTATATATATATATATATATATATATATATATATATATATATATATATACACATGCGCACACAGTATTTTTTTTAATATACAGTACTGTGCAAAAATCAGGTGTGAAAAAATGCTGTAAATTAAGAATGTTTTCAGAAATAGAAGGGATAATATTTTATTTTTATCAAGTATCAAAATGGAAAGTAAATGAACAGAACAGGAATCCAAATCAAATCAATATTTGGTGTGACCACTCTTTGCCTTCATAACAGTTTTTGAAGGAACTCGGCAGGTAGGTTGTTCCAAACATCTTGGAGAACTAATCACAGATCTTCTGTGGATAATAATAATGTAGGCTGCCTCAAATCTTTCTGTCTCTTCATGTAATCCCAGACAGACTCGATGATGTAGAGATCAAGACTTTGCATATCATCACTTCCTTGTTCTTCTTTATACTGAAGATAGTGCTTAATGACATTGACTGCATTTTTGGCATCATTGTCCTGTGGCAGAATAAATTTGGGGCCAATCACACACCTCCCTGATGGTATAGCATGATGGATAAGTATCTGCCTGTATTTATCAGCACTGAGGACACAACTGATCCTGACCAAATCTCCAACTCCATTTGCAGAAATGCAGCCCCAAACTTGCAAGGAACCTCCGCCGTATCTCTGGCAGATACTCATTATTATACCTCTCTCCAACCCCTCAGAGAACAAACTGATTCCTGCTACAAGTGAGACATAAAAGGAAAAAGGCACACCAACCTAGTGCATTACCACAATATATTTATTAAAAAGGTAAAAAAGAGCAATATATACTCACAAACATAATAAAGGTCATCACATGTCACGAGTGTCCTCCACCGCATAGGAGTCAGTAAACGTTCATCGGTTCTAACGGAAGACCAGAAGGTGTCCCAAACCAAAAGGGGGTTAACACGTTTCGAAGGAGAACCCTCTTCCTCAGAGCCTAAGGGTAGTGGTCAACCTTTTTAATAAATATATTGTGGTAATTCACTAGGTCAGTGAGCCTTTCTCTTTTTATGTCTTACTTGTTTCCAGTTTGAAAATGCCCAATTTAAGGCAGCAAGACCACTACCATTAAGATATTCAGATACTGCTCATACTTCTGGGTCATCACTGTTAGCGCAGGAGAATATTTGCATGTTGTGCTTCCTGCTACAGCCAAATATTTCAAATTTTGACTCATCAGTCCACAGCGCCTGCTGCCATTTTCCTGCATCCCAGTTCCTATGTTTTCGTGCATAGGACATGGAAACAAGGCTAAGCACCCTAACTATGCACAGAAATATAGAAAGAGGAACTGGGGTGCAGCAAAATGGCATCATGTGCTCTGGACTGAAAAATAGATAGATAGATAGATAGATAGATAGATAGATAGATAGAAAACAGTGAATATGTTAATGTTCCAATAATATATTTTTTTCCTTTTTGCAGTTGCTACAATAATGTTATATACACTATATTAGGAAGGGCCATAATGACATGGATGAGTGAGTTTGGGCTGGAGGAACTTGACAGGCCTGGACAGAGTCCTGACCTCAACCCGATGGAACACCTTTGAGTTGAATTAGAGTTGAGACTGCGAGTCAGGCCTTCTTGTCCAACATCAGTGCCTGACCTCAAAAATGTGCTTCTGGAAGAATGGTCAAACATTCCAATAGACACACTCCTAAACCTTGTGGACAGCCTTCCCAGAAGAGTTGAAGCTGTTATAGCTGCAAAGGGTGGGCCAACTCAATATTGAACCCTACGGACTAAGGCTGGGATGCCATTAAAGTTCATGTGCGTGTAAAGGGTGGTGTCCCAATAACATTGGTAATATAGTGTATATTATATTGTATATACTTTTATTATAATTAAGATTGCTATTGTGATGAAGGCGTGATGGCGATGTTGAATAACAAGAACCAAAACTTAAAGCGGAGGTCCGCCCAGAGCTGAAAAAATTAAAAGTCAGCAGTTACATATACAGTAGCTGCTGACTTTTAATAATAGGAAACTTACCTGTCCTGGAGTCCAGCGATGTCGGCACCCTCCGCCGATCTTCAGATCGGGGGTCGGGTGCAGCCATGTCCATTGCCGGTAAGGGAACCTGGACGCGTAGCATTACAGCTTCACGCCGGACACCCTACTGCGCATGTGCGAGGCTCCACTATTGGCCAGGCGGCCAGTAGCAGAGCGAGGATGGAGGAGGGAGCTGGGCTGCTGACATCAGCCGTCGCGGCCACCGCACCGAGCTCTTGGATGTGTGGAAAAGACAGGTGCCCCCCCCCCCCACCCGAAAGGAGCCAAACGTGACACCTGAGGGGAGGAGGAATCCAGTCAGTGGAAGTTCCACTTTTGGGTGGAACTCCGCTTTAAACTTAAAAAGATATTAATTCAGTTAAAATTACTCGTTCTAATGATACAAGGGAAATAAAAAAGGAAAAAGAATACCATCAGCACATAGGCTATCTATCTGATGCTCAATTTTAGTATCAGAAAGAGCTGCAGTGATTGTAATTAAAATATGAACAAGCACCTATATAATTAAAACATCTAGAGTTGGGAGTCTGGTCAAAACTTAAGCTTAAACCTATTCTCCCCCCCCCCCCCCTTGTAAACCTATTTTATCTACCCTGTAAAGGAAAGATGTCTATACTTACCTATTCTTAGGGCAATTCAGTCCAGTCACATGATATCTCCAGGAACAGCTTCAGTGTAGAGGAGAGATCGCCAACAGCGGTTGCAGAACCTGGGCGGTGACTTCACCCATAGGCTTACTACCCACGTTGTCGACTGTCCCTTCCATACACTGAAGCCAAAGCTGGGACCAGATCAAGTGACTGGACCAGAGAAACTTCAGAATAGGTAAGTGTGCAGTGCAGTGGGAGTAGATTTAGGTTTAGTTAGGGTTTGACTTCCCTTCCACTTTAAAAAATACATAAACTCAATCACTAAAATATTATCTTTCACATGTTAAGGTGGACCTTGCATCTAAAGGCTAGGTTTGCTTATTCAATACTGGCCAAACCCCATGTGAAAAACAAATCTGTGGAGAACAGATAGTAAATTACCTTAAATCCAGCTTTTCCTCAGAGAAGATGACAACATGGTCTATAGAGATCCTATGAATGCTGAGTAGCCTAAATATCACAAGAAGATTTTCCAGCACATTGCAGAAGTGTCATCTCATGAGATTTGGGATTCTCAGTGTTCCCTGGATCGTGTAGGGCCTAGGCACTGTAGGTGGATGCCAGGCTAAGGTAAGTATATTTTCTATCTTCACAGTTGTTTTTTGCTTTCTAAAGCTATAATGAAGCAGTTATATATTGGGGAAGTCCAGTACGGGATAAGCAGACCTTGTATTTGGGTGCAAGGCCCATTTTATGAAACTTCCAAAAGTAAATTGCAATTTTTTTTATTCTATATCTTTTATTATAATAATGATGACTCTGCCATAAAGGTCCTTGTTTGGGCACTTCCCAATCTAGAGCGACAACATTCTGTCCCTGTGTGCCAACTGCATTGTCACCCTGTCCCATGGGCTTGTGATGGAGACCACAAGGGGTTTAGCATAAATTATGCAAGCACGGTCCACTGTTGTCCCCATCAGTCAACACCCCAGAGAAATACAATGCACTCATTGCTGCAGTGCATGTAGAAAGAATGTCAGCAGAGGTTGCAGGAGATCAGCAGCGCTAAGACATAAAAAGGATGAGAAAAAGGTGAAAACAGTATTAAAAAAAATAATACTTTTAAAAAATAGTTTTTAGAGCAAGTTTGGACTTGTGTGGTCCACCCCCTTAAGATGCAAAGGCAGTGGGCAGACATGTTTACATGCTGTGGTCTCAATGATTTGTGCCTGCAGCAAAAATGATCCCCCCAATGCAGACGGTGGGTATTACTGCTGTCCAATGTGACAAATTCAAGTTAATGGAGTTAATGGATGTGCACTGCAACTGTCTCACAACCATTTTTTCAGCATGTTGGTGCGCATATACAGGGTAAAAATAAGCCTCCTCCTATACACAGTGTTTTCCAAACTAAATGTCACACAGCTAAGATTTACACCTACTTTAATTTTAAGGCCTCATACACACTGACGTTTTTTGACGCCAGCGTTTTCTGGCATTTTTTGCAGCTCTCCATGTTAGTCAATGGCCCCATAAAAACGCCAACGTTTTTGAGCTGTAGATGGCGTCGGCATTAGTGAGCTGAAACTAGAACCCACAGTCAGTGCATTCTGAAGCTGTAACGTTTTGGCATTTTGTTGACACCGACGCCACAAAACGCCAACAAACATTGTACCGGCGTTAACCGGCGTTTGTTGACGCCCACGTTTTTAGGTTGAAAAATAGCAGAGGGATGATTTTTTAAAAAAATGCCTATTGACGCCGACGCTCACTAACGCCGATGCATAACGCAGAAAAACGCCGATTTTTTTTCCTTGACGTCGGGCCCAACGTTTTGTTTATTTTTTAAGAAACGTCCGTGTGTATGAGGCCTCAAGCTTTTAGTAAAAATATGTTAAACATGTTTGCACAGAGCAGCCACAATCCTCCTCTGCTTGGGTCTCCCGCCAGCTCTTCCCCTCTGCTGAGTGCCCCCATAGCAAGCCTCTTGCTCTGAGGTCACTTGTGCAGGCACACAGAGTGCAGCTCAGCCCCACCTCCTGCTCTCTCCTCACTAGCCATGATTAATAGCAGTGGGTGCCAGTGGCTCCTGCTGCTGTCTCTGTCTCTGAGCCAATGAGCAGGAAGAGAGCCAAGAGAGCCTCTGCTCTTGAGCACATCGCTGGATTGAGACAGATTCAGGTAAGTATTTATATATATAGTAGATGGAGCAAAAGATGGGTGATAGCTGAGTCCATGAACCATTAGTACAAGCAATAATGCGGGGACAAGCAAGGCAGCACTCAGAAGGCAGCTCCTAGAAGATGTGAAGGAACCTTTACAAAGGTCAAAAACAAACACAGAGCGCAAACAAGTTTATTAAAGACAAATAGCAACTTACATTTAAACACAAAGATAAGCGCTGAGGATCCGCTGCTCAATCAGGTATGGGACCACCAGAAAGCGCTCTGTTCCTGGGAGCCCAGTGCCTCCCGGGGCCGTGGAACGCCTAGCACCAGTGGCCGGAAGTGACATCAGAGCCTGGAGCAGGATGGGAGCACCAGGCTCCTGGGAACACAGTGGTTTCTGGAAGTCCCTCACATGATTGAGCAGCAGATCCTCAGGACGCTACACATCTTCATATGTTGTGATCATCCCGACCCTCAGCGGGTCTGACAAGTGCTTATCTTTTCTTTTAAATGTAAGTTGCCATTTGTCTTCAGTGAACTTGTTGGTTATATGGTATGCTGCACTTAGAGTGGCACTCTGTGTATCTTTTTGAAGTATTTAGACTCCTTTCACACTGAGGCAGTTTTTAGGCATTTTAGCGCTAAAAATAGCGCCTTAAAACTGCCTCTCCTGCCACCCCAGTGTGAAAGCCCGAGAGCTTTCACATTGGGAGGGTGCACTTGTGGGATGGGAAAAAAGTCTTGCAAGCAGCATCTTTGGGGCAGTTTGGAAGTGGTGTATACACCGCTCTCAAACCGCCCCTGCCCATTGGAATGAATGGCCAGCGCTTCCGAAGCTCCTGAAAAGCGATTCAGAAGAGCTGTAACACAGGCAGTTTTAACCCCTAGTTAACCTCTTTTTGGGGGTTAAAAGCTCCCCACTAGCGGCCGAAAAGTGCCACTAAAGTGACCATAAAGCGCTGCTAAAACTAGCGGCGCTTTACTGCTAGCACTCAGGCTGCCCCAGTGTGAAAGCAGCCTCAAGGGGGTGGGGGGGATATCTGCATGCCGAAGATTTATTTAACTTAATGCATAGAATGCTTTAAGGTAAAAAAAATGTCTGCCTTTAGAACCACTTTATCATTGGGTATGCTTATCAATCTATCTGTCTATCTATCTATCTATCTATATATATATATATATATATACACACATTTAATCTTCATCAACATATCTTTTGAGTTGAAGTTTATCTGCCAATAGAGCTTACAGTCACAGTACCACAAAGCGACTCCTTGAGGTCATAGAGAAGTATAAAAGCACTGTAGTTAAAACTCACCAGTCCTAAGGCAATAGGCAGAGGACACCTCTGATACCCTGCAGGTTAAGTTAAAGGTCCAGAATTCTATAAAGCATGCTAACACCATAGGGACCCGCACTCTAGCTGAAATCTGAAAAGTATTTAAGTATCAAAGTGAAAAAGGCTGCAGAGATGTTGCCTATGGGGTCTCATAGTGTCTCGGGGTACGAGGATGATTATTTCTTTGTAATCCCCTGCCTGCCATGTATTGCTGCAATAAAATTCAGTGTTGTAAAGGTTAATATCCTTACTGGAGTTTGTCGGGAAATTGAACAGCAGGAAGCAAGAGCCAGTGGAATTTGTTATGGCACTTACAATAAGACCTAATCTCCTGGATATCATTTAGTGA
This sequence comes from Glandirana rugosa, assembly GCA_018402905.1. Taxonomy (NCBI): domain Eukaryota; kingdom Metazoa; phylum Chordata; class Amphibia; order Anura; family Ranidae; genus Glandirana; species Glandirana rugosa. The sequence continues at coordinate 108,338 of BLSH010385270.1, read as the reverse complement.
TATATCCTGAAACCAGTTCAACATCTTCCTTTCCCAATTATTTTACGTAAATGAAAAATAAATATGCATATTTATGAAAAGCCATACATATGGTAAGAAAGTGAAATGACAATCTGGCCTTGTATGAATTTTGGGCCTCTAAATGTATGTTTCCATTGATATGCACATTATATCTGTCTGTGCGCCCCTTGCATATGAATTTTAAGGATGCATAAAGGCACTATAAATGTCCTAATATCAATCTGTTTCCCAAAGGAGATGCAGCACATATAAGCTGCTATAATAGAATTCCTAGCTTCTACCAGCTGCATGTTTTATGAAGATATTAGAATCTTATCATCAGAATATCTCTATAGTATATTCTATGTATATGCACCCAAAGAATAATCATAATGAAAATGTCTATTATTTGGACTGAAAAAATATTCATGAGGGTAGAGCATGTGAATTCACTTTGGATGTATTAAATGCAAGGTGCTTCTGGCTTCAACTGGGACTCTGTAGACTGATGACAGTTTAAAAAAAAATTGGAGTGTGTATAATTGGTCGTTCTGGGCCTAAATGTAAACTAATTGGAGTCTAAGTCTAGAATCTCAGTAATAGAAAGCACTGTAACTCCAGCCAAACAAAAAAAAAACAGTTGAAACCCATATAGAGGAACTCTTCCTTAATAATCCAAAAGAACTGTAAAGCAATCATCATACTTTTGGGATTCAAACACCCTCATTGTGCTATATACAGAGATAGCGCAAACATGCTAAAGAAAATGTGAGGAGTATTCATCTCTCTCCCTCTACTCTCTCGTAATGTAGCGCCCCATAGTGTAGGTGCTTCTACTTTTGTACATTTTTAGCAGGAGATGAAAAATCTAGTCAGGCCTGACTGTAAGTGCATCAAGATCAATAATACAGCAATCAGCCCCTCCCGTCATGCCAAGGTATTAGGTGTAATCCTAGACTCTGACCTGTCCTTTCAGCCCCAAATCCAATCACTGTCCAAATCATGCAGACTTCATCTCCGAAACATCTCCAAAATACGCCCCTTTCTAACCGTTGACACCACTAAGCAACTTATTCACTCCCTTGTTATCTCTCACCTGGACTATTGGAACTCTTTCCTCTGTGGCCTACCTCTCCACAAGCTATCCTCTATTCAGTCTATCATGAATGCCACTACCAGACTCATCCATCTTATCAACCGTTCAGTGTCCTTCACTCCTCTCTGCCAATCCCTCCACTGGCTTCCCATTGCCCAACAAATAAAATTCAAAACGCTAACAATAATCTACAAAGCCATTCACAATTCTGCCCCGAGCTACATCACCAATCTTAATCGCCAAATATTACCCAAACCATCCTCTCCGCTCCTCCCAAGACCTTCTGCTCTCTAGCTCCCTTGTCTCCTCCTCCCATGCTCATTTCCAGGACTTCTCCAGAGCCTCTCCCATTCTCTGGAACTCACTACCCCAATCTGTTTGGTTATCTCCTACTCTGTCCACTTTTAGGCGATCCCTGAAAACTCATCTCTTCAGGGAGGCCTATCCTGCCTCCAGCTAGCAAACAAATATTATACTCCCCTAATCAGTTCATACCTCACAGTCCCTACCTTTTGTTTCATCAGCCCCTCCCTCTTCGATTGTAAGCTCGCAGGAGCAGGGCTCCTCTAACCCTCTTGTTTTAAATTGTACTGTTGGTGTATTGTCTCCCTTTACATTGTAAAGCGCTGCGCAAACTGTTGGCACTATATAAATCCAGTATAATAATAATTATATATATATATATATATATATATATATATAGCGAAGGTATGCGAGGCACCACAATGGACGGGTGATACTTGTCGCCTCGCATGCGATCATTTTAAGGCGACTAGCGGGAGTCCGACCCGGGTTTTCCGGCCACCATGGCAGAGCTGGCTCTGGCCTGGACTTTCTGGTCCACTCAAACCCCTCTCCACCTGCATTTAATGACCAGTTAGAGAACAGAGGAGAGCTCTATCCTGGATCCGAGAGGGAGAAAGCTGAGTGAGCTCTGAATGCTGAATTTGGACTTTAAAGATCAAGGTTTGCACTGTGCTTATGTTTTGTGGGTGTCGGGGACAGCCCCACACTGTATAGAGAGGATCCCAATTGTTTAGTTTAATGCCGGATGGCGAGGTTTTGTTTTCTGTTTTTATATGTTTTGAGCTTGCAAACCTGTAATAATAACCTGTAATAATAAACCCGGCAAGCAGTCAGATTGTAAAGCAAACGACCTCCATGCTGAATCTTTTCCTCTGAAAAGTGATCCCCACGAGAGTCTGCTGCAGCTCAGCGAGAGGAGAGTCACCAGGCCATTGCAGCTCAGGGAGAGGAGAGTCGCCAGGTTATCACAGCACAACAAGCGACTCAACAGGAGATGAACCAACAGTTTGCAGGGGCCCTGTTGGAGTTAAAAAAGGGACCAGCACTTCCCATGACAGTGACATTTGCGGATGATGTGGAGGCGTACCTCACAACCTTTGAAAGAGTCGCTCTTCGTGAAGGATGGCTATAAGAACAGTGGGCGGGACTGCTAGCACCATTCTTGACCAGCGAATCCCAAAAAGCCTATTTTGATCTGGAAACAGATAAGGCCCAGGACTTTGAGACTCTCAAGGCCAAGATATTCGCATGCATGGGTATTACCATGGCAGTCCGGGCCCAACGTGTGCATCAGTGGACCTACCGCACGGACAAGCCACTCAGTTCGCATGTGCTCGACCTGGTTCATCTTACCAGAAAATGGCTATAGCCAGAGACTTTGCCAGGTCCCCAGATTGTGGAGAGCTTGTGGTCATGGACCGCTATCTACTGGTGCTCCCTGCTGCTTTTAGGAAATGGGTAAGCCGAGGGGACCCCACAACTGCAAGCCAACTGGTGGACCTTGTGGAGAGATACACGGCTGCTGAGGACTTGTTGAGCCCATCTGCATCCCACTTCAATGTCTCTAGAAGTGAAAGATCGCCCGGTGTACTCGGTAAGACTGTTCCAGGGTTAAGGGGCATTGGGAAATTTGATAAAACTGATGCGGTTAGAGAGACTGGGGGCTCTAGACCTGGAAACTGGCCAAAGAAGACAGGAAGATCTTGGGGACCCTTGAGAGGACTGAGTATAGAACACATACAGTGCTACTGATGCCATGCATTGGGAAATATTGCTGCCAATTGTCCCCTGAATGATTAATTAATGCACTGTGATAATGCTTATATGAAAAGATGCATTTCTCTTTTTTCACAGGTTGCATGTATAGCATCATGCTCAAGTCGCATGGAGAAGCAAATGTGTGTGATTGCTATTGACGGGAAACCCGTCACTGCGCTGCTTGACTCTGGTAGTGTGACGTTGGTCAAAAGTAGCTGTGTAAATCCGGCCAGGTTACACCCTAGCACTGTCGGGGTCATTTGCATCCATGGGTACACTCAGGACTACCAGCAGGTGCTAGTCGAGATTGACACCCCTTGCAGCAGAGTGACCTATTCAGTGGTAGTGGTACCTTCCCTGCTTCATGAAGCCCTAGTGGGGAGAGATTTTCCCCATATTTGGAGGTTGTGGGAAGGCACAGAGAGCCTGGAGGAAAGAGCTCCCTCTGCTGAGGAGGCATGGGAGTTCCCACCAGACCCTTTTTGGCAAATGGAAGGAGAGATTGGTGGCAGGAAGAAGGAGACCCTCTTCGTTTTCCTGTAATGGCTTTGGAGCCGGAAGAGTCGGATGATAGCTCCCAGCAAGTGGCTAATAACCCAAACCATGTCTCTGTTCCTGACAGTGAGAGTGAACCGAATGTAATATCTGACTTAGAAATCCAGAGAGAGGACTTTTGTACAGAACAACTACGGGATGTCACTCTCTTCAGAGCCAATGAAAACGCGAAGGTGATGGATGGGGAACCTGTGGACCCAAGGGTGTCTTTTCCCTACATGGCTCATAAAAATAATTTGTTGCATCAGGTGATGAAACACAGGGAGCACGAAGTGGAACAGCTAGTGGTTCCCAAACCCTTCCGCCTGATAGTGCTAGATCTGGCCCATGGGCATGTAATGGGGGGACATCTGGTTATGGAGAAAACCAGGGAGAGAATAACACAGATTCTTCTGGCCTGGGTATTATGCAGACGTCAAAGAATACTGTGAGTCTTGCCCTGAGTGTCAAATGACAGACCCCTGCACCCCATTTTCGTAGTCCCCTTGTTCCACTTCCCATAATTGAAGTGCCATTTGAGCGAATTGGCATGGATCTCGTGGAACCAGTAGTAAAATCTGCCCGGTGACACCAGCACATCCTGGTGATACTGGACTATGTGACCCTCTATCCTGAGGCCATACCCTTGCGGAATACCTCCACTAAGATTATCGCCAAGGAACTGGTCCAGGTGTTTAGTCGGGTGGGGATCCCTAAAGAAATCTTGATGGATCAGAGTACCTCATTCATGTCCAGAGTGACCAGAGAATTGTGTAAGTTGTACAAAATATCCCATCTCCGTACCTCTGTTTACCACCCGCAAACTGACGGTCTGGTGGAAAGGTTTAACAAGACCCTCAAGAGTATGCTAAAAAAGGTGGTGGATAAAGATGGCAGATTGGGATTTTTTGCTGCCGTACCTTATGTTTGCCATACAAGAGGTTCCACAGGTGTCTACAGGATATACCCCCTTTGAACTCTTGTATGGTAGACATCCCAGGGGGTTGCTAGATGTTGCAAAAGAGATGTGGGAAGGAGAGGCCACCCCATATAGAAGCGTCATAGAGCACGTCTCCTTGATGCAGGATCGAATCGCAGCTGTCCTGCCCCTTTTACGAGAGCATATAGAGCAAGCCCAGGAAGTCCAGAGAAGGGCTTACAATGGGGGTGCCAAAACGCAAACTTTAAACCCCGGTGACAGAGTGCTGGTGCTAGTCCCCACGGTTGAAAGTAAATTCCTGGAAAAATGGCAGGGTCCCTTTGAGATTAGGGAAAGAGAAGGGGAAGTAAACTACAAAGTTTACCAGCCTGGGAAAAGGAAACCGGAGCAGATTTACCATGTTAATCTCCTGAAACCGTGGAAGGACAGGAAGAGTTTATTGGCAGTGCCCATGACCCAAAAGGACAGGTTACCCCTAACCCTGGATGTCCCCATAACCGAGTCCTTGTCACTGACGCAACAAAACATTGTTAAGGAATTTGTTAGTAAAAATAGAGACTTTTTCTCTTCCCTACCCGGATTGACCACTGTGCTACAACATGACATAATCACGGGTCCGTGTAAATGTAAAACCCTAAAATACAAGAGGCGGTGGTGAGAGAAATAAAAACCATGTTGGAGTTAGACGTGATAGAGGAGTCCCACAGTGCCTGGCTGAGCCCTATAGTGCTGGTCCCAAAGCCCGATGGCACTATCCGGTTCTGTAACGATTTTAGGAAGCTGAATGAAGTGCCTAAGTTTGACATATACCCGATGCTTCGGGTTGATGAACTTGTGGATAGGTTGGCAGGGGCCCGGTACATAATAACCCTAGACCTAACTAAGGGATACTGGCAGATCCCCCTAATGGAGTCAGCAAAGGAAAAAACGGCCTTCTCTATATTCCAATACAAACAAATACCATTTGGTCTGCATGGGGCACCTGCATCCTTTCAGAGGATGATGGACAAGACTTTGAGGCCGCATCAGCCCTATGCAGCGGCCTATCTGAATGATGTGGTCATCCACAACCCAGATTGGGAATCACATCTACCCCGGGTGCAGGCAGTGGTAGATTCAATGAGGGTAGCAGGTTTAACAGCCAACCCGAAGAAGTGTGCCATAGGTCTCGAGGAGGCCAAATACCTTGGGTATGTGATTGGTCGAAGTCTGATTAAGCCCCAGACCAATAGGATTGAGGCCATTCAAAAGTGGCCCCAACCGGTGAACAAGAAACAGGTTCGGGACTTCCTGGGGATTACAGGGTATTACCGATGCTTCATCCCCGACTTTGCCACCATTGCCGTCCCTCTCACCAATCTAACAAAGGGTAGAGCGTCAGGAATGGTTAAGTGGAATACTGAAGCTGGGAAGGCCTTCCAGAAATTGAAGCAAGCCCTTTGTGTACAGCCGGTGCTCGTGACCCCAGACTTCACAAAGGAGTTTGTGGTTCAAACCGATGATTCTGAGGTGGGACTAGGTGCTGTTCTTTCCCAGATCAGAGACAGCGAGGAGCACCCAGTCGTCTACTTAAGCAGGAAGCTTAATAGACATGAAAAGAATTATTCCATTGTAGAGAAGGAGTGCCTGGCTATCAAGTGGGCCTCAGAGGCCCTAAAATACTAACTGCTGGGAAGGTCATTCAGGCTAGTCACCGACCATGCTCCCCTTAAGTGGATGTGTAACAACCGGGAGAAAAATAGCCAGGTGACTAGGTGGTTCCTGGCCCTACAGCCGTTTAAGTTCTCAGTGGAACACTGGGCTGAAAGGCTCCAAAATAACACTGATGGTCTTTCCCGGGCCCACTGCATGGTCAGGACAGTTGCTCCATCTGAGGGGCTTGAGCAGAAGGGGGGATATGTGACCTTATGCAAGGAACCACAATGGACGGGCGATACTTGTATTATTTGCATCGTATTATATTTTCAGGTCGATGGAATGAATTTAGTTCCAATCTATTCACAGGATTTACTCCAGCCGATCATGTGCCCATTCCTGTGTTTATGTTTATGTGAAAATGGATAAACATGCTGTTCAAGGTTTGGTTTTGAACCTAATATACTTGGTCTGTATGGTCTTCTGGTTCTGGCCTGCTCTTGCTGGCTTTTAACTGCTTTTATGTATCTCTGTTGGGGGTTTGGTATTACCTAGGGGTGGAGGGATATTAAGGGGTGGGGTGTTGTTCATTATTATCTAAATATGGTTCACCATGGTATCATCCTGATATGTGATTACGACCAATGAAACTAAATGGGACCGGACCATGAGGACATTTTGCAGACATGCATAGCGATTGCCCCCTTGGGGGTTGCTGAATGTATTGGTTCCACCCTTCACACTGCCCTCAATCACACTTTTCCTTCCATCCGGAGTCACAAAACAGGCCAGTACTTTCTTTTTCTTAGGGAATTGAACTTGGATAGGGATTGGGATAGTTACGGGATGCCCAGTGGATAGATTCCAACTTGAATCGGACCATCTATATACACATCTTGTATATACACTCCTATTCTTCCTCCAGCAGACACTTTCTTCTCAATGATTCCTATTCCACTCTCCTGCGGCCTAGCTAGCACATGGTTGAGGCTTGCTGAAGTTTTAGCACATCCTCCGAACCGCCCATTACTGGCAGGGACCGCGGGCCCCAAAAGTGTGGCAAAATACATAGTGTGCTAGCTAGCCTGATGCACTACTGCTCCCAGACCATTTTCTTCCAGGCCCTGCCAGCCCTCCTGGCTGCAACTGCCCTCTCCACTGCCACAGTGACACCACAGTCCCAATTGGCTCTTGCACCCTTCTCAGACTGTCTCTCACCCCAATCTGCTCCGGTGTGCCTCTTCCAGCTTTCCAGGGTATGCATCACTCACCGACACCTGACACTTGTAGTTCCTCCCAGAGATCTCTCTGATAGGTCTCTCTCCCACTGTCCTCTTCCGCTCTCTCCTTGTGCCTCTCATCCAGTATCTCACTCTCCTCCTGGATGCATCCGAGCTCTCCCAGGCCAAGGTCATCCCCCAAACTAGCCTCCACACTATTTCATCTCCAACTCTTCCACCCGGACTTTCCTCCCAGACTGGGCTGACCCCAGGCACTTAAGGATGCCTGCCCCCTGCCAATCCAAGTTGGGGATTGGTCAGAGCTCCTTAACATACCTCAGGAAGCTTCACCTCCTCTTCCCCATGCTTACTTACAGAACTTTCTGATCCAGAAAGGAGGGGTTACCAAGGGGTGTCACTACCTAGAATCAAAACAATCAGGCCTGACTTCCAGTGAGACATGACTAAATTTACCTCTCCTAACACCAAAATCTCTCTCTAAGCACCTATCTAAGTGTAGAGGGTGCTACACATGTTTTGATGGACATTGGTGGGGTTGAGTCACAGGTGTTTGCTTGCCTTGGATTCTCAATATCACCATGAAGTTAGCTATCAAATTTTAGATCTCTATAAGATTTGGCCACTAACATATGTGCAGACCCACTATATTGGGCTTCATATACTATACCATAGTGCGCTGTATGATGATACAAATATAGGCATACTTATCTGTCCTCCATGGGCCGGCAGACGCATTTGACCGACAAAGACCACCTCATGTATTATATTGCTTTGTTCCAGTTTTGACTGAAGAAGTATTTTTATGATTATGTATATATTCTTTAGTGTGTAAAAATTCTTTGCTAGACTTGAAAGAGTGGTTGAATCTGCAAACAGGGGAAGACCATGTTCAAAGATACACATCAATGTCTGTGATGAATTCCTCTGTAGCAGCTTTTTAAATGCTATATTTGGATTTTAAATGTATATTTAAATAAAATTGTTTCTTTTATTCATGCTGAAGTTTATTGTGTATAACAGTTACCAGTGGTATATTTGAAGTGATCTTTAGTTTACTTGGCCGTATATACATCTGTTCGCAGTTTATATCAGCTCATTTTTAATGCCCAATTTTTGTATAATCTTTTTTTGGCAGAACTAAAGTTCTGCTATGATACACGGTGAGCAGGCAATTATTTTTTTGCTGAAGAGACATGCAATGTCTCTTCTGCAGGAAAACATATCTACCTGCCTGCTCACAGCGATCCCCACACTGTAAACCTAGCTGTGTATCCGCAGCTCAGTTACAGCAGCTGGCTGACTAGCTCCTTCACATGCGCAGGAGTGATGTCATCCCACAACCGCCAATGAAGATGGCAGGAGAAAATGCCAGCCCCAGCGAGGGAGTGGTGGGAAGGTAAGTATCATCCCTTTAGTTCCGCTTTAATTCCTTCCTGCTGGCCATACACATATATGTACAATGGAGGGCTTTGACAACAGACGGTCACATATATATGCGTACAGCTAGTGCCGCTGTGCTACAAGTGCACTGTCAAAACACCCTCAGCACTGTGGCCAAGCTGGGTTCCCTATCATGTGATCAGTAGTTGGGAGTTCAACTACTGGTCTCCAGCATTATTACCTCCTTAAGGGCCACCAGCAGAAATGATCACCACACATGTTGCAATCAGATTGTACAATCTCCTTCAGATCTACCAACAACTAGTAGTGCAAAGGCCTACCTGATTTGCTACAAATTGATTGGCTTGTTTAGGTAAAGCCTTTTTTACATTGTTTTGGTAACTCTAAGAACAATTATATTGTGTAAAGCCAGGTACACATTGCATGCATAGGTATGTTCAACTGCTGGGTTGAACGAAAAAAAAAACTGGCATTTCCGGCCAGGAGCAGCTGTACTAACCATGCGAGGTTAGTTCAGCTATCTCCTCCCACTAAGCTGTTGTGTTCTGGGAAGCAGGGGGGCGGCCCTCCCACCAGAACACTCCATTGGCTGAGAGTGCTGATCGGGAGTTGATCGGCTGCTAGTTTTCCGACCACATACACACGGGCCGAATGCCGGACGTTTTTTTGGAATTGGCGGTTGTCTCCTGACATTTGACCCCTGTGTACCCGGAGTAAGGGACCACTTAAACAACCCATATAATTCAGCTAGTCAAGGATACAATACAAGTTAGCTATATATTTTACAATCTTTTTGTACAATCTGCTTTATGTTTAACAAAACTTAGTAATGCATATATAAATAATCCATTCAATCTTTAAACAATTGGGTATCTTTCAGACAGGCAACATGGTTTACCACCCTCTTAAAAACAATCTGCAGTGGAAGACATTTCATAGGGCAGCAGAGCAGCAGCTGAAAGGTGTTCAGAAGGTGCTACTGCCACCTCCTGATGCCTGTTCTTTACTTTTGGTGCTTTTTTTTTGTAATTGCCAAGCAGAAATTTTACATTGCTGGATCTTGTTGCAACTGTGAGCCAAGTGTTTGACTCGTGGTTGAGGTGTTGCTCCATTCATCTCAATGGTAGAGTTTATTAAACTCTGCAGCCCAAGTCAAAAATGCTGTGGCAGGAAGGTAAAGCATTGCGGTCATGGCATGTGTACTGTCCTGTTAGGCTGTAATGTTGAATTCTGTTTGGTAGCTGGGAGGAGGAGGAGGGGGGTTGGTGGTTAAACTGCAACTTAGCTACCTGTTTACACTGGGATGCCCATGTGAAAGAGCCCAAAGGCTGTTAGTAAATTCATATGTTATGGTGCAGTCACAGAAGGGTGTTGGCCTGTCCAATGCCTCAAATGCAGCTGGTGTGGGCTGGTGAGAACTGCATAAAAGAAATGAAGGACAGGGTTTTTGGGGAACAGGGTAAAAATAATGGGGAACAGGGTGACAGACGGAAGGTTAGATGAGAAATCCAATAACCTTGGATAGCAACTTCTACTCCTGTTTTTGTTTCAAAGTTTTTTTTTAAGAAAAAGCCCACTTAATGCCAATCTCTCATTTCTTGTGCCCAAAAGACATAGACCTCTCTATTAAAGCATGCCTAATAAATGTATTTAAAAAATGCAACATTGCAATAAAATGTTAAAGTATGATGAAAAATGAAAGTGAGAAAAATAAGCTGAATAGTACAGATAACTGTGTATATTTTCAGGGTGAAAATGACAAGGGCAAAACCAGGGACTCTAACTATAAATCAGGGATAATTGGCAACTACAGTATATATACTTCATATTAACTTACACATCACCTTCCTCAGCCACTCAACCCGCTCAGATACATTCTTGTCCAGCCTACAACCCACTTTTCCCTGCGCTGCTATAAGTCTAAAAGCCTTCCTGTCTTTTCTGTTATCTCTAAAAAATCATTCCACAAAATCACACCCTGCCCTTTATCATTTCTTAGGTGCCATGTTGCCCCCCAAGAAGGGAGAAACTGGCTTAACTTTTTGTTACTGGTAATTTTATTTGAATACATAACAAAAGTTGCCGCACTGAACATTCAAAATAAATGAAGAAAATGTCCATAAAGTAAACAGTTCAGGCTATTTGAAAGAAATGGTGATTCAAAATAAGATCTCCAAGTAAGTATCCAATTTAGGTGAACAGGTAAATGTAAGTGTCGATCACCCAAGTGCACCTTCATCATAAATCATATTGAATGCCTCCTTACTGGAAACCTAGACTCCAAATGATAAGAGTCTAGAAAGGCGTAGTTCCTTTGTTATGCTGAAGAGGATAGTGTCATGGTTAATGGTAAGGATCACTCCGTATCAAAGCACACAGGAAAGAGATAAAAAAGCACTTGCATAGTGTAAAACTGTCAATTTATATTAATTTATAAAAAAGTAGTGATACTAAAAACTCACAGTAATTCAGATAAAATCCCCCATGTTACATAGTTACATAGTTACATAGTTAGTGAGGTTGAAAAAAGACTCGAGTCCATCAAGTCCAACCTATGTGTGTGCTTTCATGTCAGTATTACATTGTATATCCCTCAATGCTTTGGTCCCTTAGGTGTGCATCTAGTAATTTTTTGAATGTATCTATACTCCCGGCAGAGGCCACTGCTTGTGGAAGAGAATTCCACATTCTCACTGCTCTTACCGTAAAGAAACCTCTACGCATTTTAAGGTTAAACCGCCTTTCCTCTATTCTTAGTGAATGGCCGCGTGTCTTTGTGTACTCCCTTGCACTGAATAGTTTTATCCCTATAGTGGGGTCACCAGTACAGTATTTGTACATTAAAATCATATCCCCCCTCAAGCGTCTTTTCTCCAGAGAGAATAAATGTAGTGCTTGTAATCTTTCCCCATAACTAAAGTCTTCCAATCCCTTAATTAGCTTTGTGGCCCTTCGCTGAACCCTTTCCAATACCTGTACATCCTTCCTGAGGACTGGTGCCCAGAACTGGACGGCATACTCCAGGTGTGGCCTCACCAGAGACTTGTATAATGGGAGAATTATTGATTTATCCCTGGAGTTAATCCCTTTCTTGATGCATGCCAACACTTTGTTAGCTTTGCTTGCAGCAGCTTGGCATTGCATGCCACTGCTGAGCCTGTTCTCTACTAGGACCCCTGGGTCTTTTTCCATTCTAGTTTCCCCCAGGGGCTCCCCCCCTACTGAGTAGTTTGCATTAATGTTCTTGGTACCCAAATGCATTATCTTACATTTTTCTACGTTAAATCTCATTTGCCATTTGTCTGCCCACCCCATTAATTTGTTCAGATCTTCTTGCAAGGTTTCCACATCCTGTGGAGAGTTTATTGCTCTGCTTATCTTGGCATCATCCGCAAATATTGAGATTGAGCTCTTCACCCCGTCCTCCAAATCATTTATAAATAAATTGAATAGGATTGGTCCCAGGACAGAACCTTGGGGAACCCCACTTTCTACACCAGGCCATTCTGAGTACTCCCCATTTATCACCACCCTCTGGACTCTCCCCTGCAGCCAGTTTTCAATCCAGGTGCTCACCCTTTGATCCATGTTGAGGGACCTTAGTTTGTACAGTAAACGTTTATGGGGAACTGTATCAAATGCTTTTGCAAAATCCAGATACACCACGTCTACAGGCCTTCCCTTATCTAGATGGCAGCTCACCTCCTCATAGAAGGTTAATAGATTGGTTTGGCAAGAACGATCCTTCATGAACCCATGCTGATTACCACTAATGATACCGTTCTTGTTACAATACTCATGTATATAATCCCTTATTATTCCCTCCAAGAGCTTGCATATTATTGATGTTAAGCTAACTGGTCTGTAATTCCCAGGGATATATGTAATAATCAAAAGTTTCCAGGAACCGAACAGCTTCAGCATGTGTGGTGACGTCACAGACATGGACTCCACCCTATGTGTTTCATCAGAGTTGACGTCATCAGGGGGATCGCACACACCAAAGCTGTTTAGCAGGGCAAATTTAGCAGGGCTGACTATACTCAGTTCATAAAAAGAATTGTGTGGTCAGTCCACAACAGGACTTAATAGCTGAGTGCATGTCTGACAGATAAATTGGTATTCCTTTGTTCTCGCACGGTGTTTAAAGAGATAAAATACGAGGAAATGTGCATGTACTACAGAGATGTACTGCATTTGTTTATTTTATTTTGACCTGACATATATTTTAATAGTCCTTTTCCAAAAACAAAGTACAAATTCACTAAAAAAGACACAAAAACAATTTGCAAATACCTCTTCATGAAAATAAAGTAACACTCCACAAAGAAAAACTCAATTTTAGACCAATTTCCAATTCAGACTTGGGGTTGCTATGAGTAACACCCTTTGTGGCCCCATGTTGGGTGCCAAAGTGTTGGCACTGTTTTTCAATAAATATTTCATTTCAGATGACAAACAGCTACATTATGACTGTCCTAAGCACTCTTAAATGTCAGTAGGATCCTAGGCACAATCAGTTTTAGATATGGTTCTTTACTGAAAGGAATAAAAAGAATATGCACCAGTCACTTTAATAAGCTTAATAACATAAACCAGTTTATTGCGCATGTCAGTATGGGAAGGAGTGGGAGGTGAAAATCAGGATATCCTCAAAAACACAGAGGGTTGCATACATTAGACTACCTTGTGAACACTACGCTGGTTGGACAATTATTGAGGTAAGGATCCTTGGCAATTAAGGTTCATGTGGTATTATAACATTCATTCCTTACCAGCCCCCAGACCCCAAAACCTGGGGAGAAGAACAGATCTTTTATGGTGACATCCTCCAGGTGGAAACAGACAGAACCGGAAGTGTCCCAAATTTTAGCAGCTCTTCCAGTATGCATCAACAGGCTCCACAAGCCTGCTTATTTGGCTAGGTCAAGCATCCTTAACTACTTACCAACCGGAAGGTTTTCCAGCTTTAGGACCAGAGCACTTTTTGCGATTCGGCGCTGCGTCGCTTTAACTGACAATTGCACGGTCGTGCGACATTGCACCCAAACAAAATTTGCGTCCTTTTTTCCCCACAAATAGAGCTTTCTTTTGGTGGTATTTTATCGCCTCTGCGTCATTTCTGATCGCCGCTATAAACAAAAGAAGAGCGACCATTTTGCAAAAAAACCAAATATCTTACTTTTTGCTAAGATTCAAATCCAAAAAAAAATATAAAAAAACTTTTTTTTTCACCGGTTTTGGCCGATTTACATTCTTCCTCATATTTGTGATAAAAAAAATCACAATCGGCGTTTATTGATTGGTTTGCGCAAACGTGGCCGCGTTTACGGACGATGAGAATTCATTTCTGGGGTTTTTATTTTTTTTATTATTTTTTACTATATTTTTAGCGGTACTGCAATATTGCAGCGGACATGTCGGACATTTTTGACACTTTTTTTGGACCAATGACATTTATTCAGCGATCAGAAATTTAAATGTCCACTGATTACTGTATAAATGTCATTGGCGGTGAAGGGGTTAACCTGGGGGGGGGAGCTTGGGGTTAACTATGTTCCCTGGGGTGTTCTTACTGTGGGGGGGCTGGCCTAACATGGGCATGAGAGATCTAACTGATCCCAGTGACAGGGATCAGTAGATCTCCCATGCCTGCACTAACAGAGCGGGGAACCGTCGTGTTTATATCAGCAGTTCCCCATTCTTTCCCTGTGGCCGCTCATCGTGGCTCGCCGGTGGACATTGGGTCCGCACGAGCCGCGGGCACACTCCTCAGGAGTGCGGCGGGCGCGCGCGCCCCCTAGCGGCTGTTCGCAGATCGCCGTCTTTTTACGGCGATTCGCGCGCAGGATCCCGACTGCCGCCATGAAAACACGGCACGCAGTCGGGAACTGGTTAACACAGAATGATACCTCTCTAGCATACTCTGCTGGAGCAAGCTCTAACAACAAGTGACAAAGAAAATACACACAATGCTTAGAGATAACTCCTGGTGAGGTACAGATAGGGTGACTGCAACCCACTGATTTATGGAATACAAAAAAAAAATAAAGAAAAAAAAAAGCACATCCCTGCATCAATATTATACAAAGATAATATATATATACACTATATTACCAAAAGTAATGGGAAGGCTGTCCACAAGGTTTAGGCACATAGGTGTGCGCTGCCTATTGCATTAGGGTGTGCACCACAAAGCTCAAACGCACATGCCATTCTATGCAGCCTCAACTTCACAGGACAGTGGATGCATGGGAAGTGCTCTGTGCTGAGTGGCTTTGTGTTTATTCACAAACTGAAGCATAGTAAACAGTTTGCTCCAATTTTGAATAGACACAGTGAGCGAGTGTGCTCACTGTGTTCATTTCGAAAAGGCGCTATTTACTAGCCCCTTCCCCCGCTCTCCATCCTGAAACATCCCCCGGGGGGAGGGGAGGAGGGAAACCAGCAGCACTGCAGGGTGGGGGGGCCAACAGAGGGGGGGATCCCAGGAAGTAGGGAGAATCGGAAATGTACATAGTGATTAGGGTATGCCCAGGTACACCTGGCGCACCCCCTATGTTTAGAAATGTGTCTATGGGAATGTTTGGCCATTCTTCCAGCAGTGCATATGTTAGGTCAGGCATGTGGATGAGAAGGCCTGGCTCACAGTCGAATTCATCCCTGAGTTCCTCCATCCCAAACTCGCTCATCCATGTCTTTAACCACTTCACCCCCAGAAGAATTTCCCAGTTTAGGACCAGAGCACTTTTTGCGATTCGGCACTGCGTCACTTTAACTGACAATTGCACGGTTGTGCGACGTTGTACCCAAACAAAATTTGCATCCTTTTTTTCCCACAAATAGAGCTTTCTTATGGTGGTATTTGATTCCTCTCTGCGTCATTTCTGATCACCGCTATAAACAGAAGAAGAGCGACCATTTTGCAAAAAAAAAACAAATTTCTTTTGGTTGGTTTGCGCAAAAGTGGCCACGTTTACGGATGGTGAGAATTAATTTCTGGGGTTTTTATTTATTTATTTAACTAGTAATGGCGGCGATCTGCGATTTTTAGCGGTACTGCGATATTGGGGCAGACATGTCAGACATTTTTGACACTTTTTTGGGACCAATGACATTTATACAGTAATCAGAAATTTAAATGTCCACTGATTACTGTATAAATGTCATTGGCAGTGAACCTGCAGGGGGCAATCTAGGGGTTAACTGTGTTCCCTGGGTGTGTTCTAACTGTGGGGGGGAGGTTGGGCTACCATGGGCATGAGAGATCTAACTGATCTAACTGATCACCCATGCCCACACTGTCAGAATGGGGAACCGCCGTGTTTGTCAGCACTTTTTGGACAATTTCATGCTCCCAACTTTGTGGGAACAGTTTGGGGATGGCCCCTTCCTGTTACAACATGACTGTGCACCAATGCACAAAGCAAGGTCCATAAAGACATGGATGAGCGACTTTGGGATGGAAGAACTTGACTGGCATGCACAGAGTCCTGACTATAGGACACCTTTGGGATGAATTAGAACAGAGACTGTGAGCCAGACCTTCTCCAACATCAGTGCCTGACCTCACAATTGCGCTTCTGGAAGAATGGTCAAACATTCCCATAGGCACTCCTAAACCTTGTGGTCAGCCTTCCCAGAAGAGTTGAAGCTGTTATAGCTGTAAAGGGTGGGCCAACTCAATATTGAACCCTACGGACTAAGACTGGGATGACATTAAGGGGTTGATTTACTAAAGCTTGAAAGTGCAAAATTTGGTGCAGCTACACACAGAAATCAGCGTCAAGGTTTTATTGTCAAAGCTTGATTGAACAAGCTGAGGTTAGAAGCTGATTGGCTAGCATGCAAAGCTGCACCAGTTTTTGCACTCTCCAGCTTTAGTAAATCAACCCCATAGCTTCATGTGTGTGTAAAGGCAGGTGTCAGAATACTTTTTCATTATATATATATATATATATATATATATATATATATACAGTGGGTACGGAAAGTATTCCTACCCCCTTAAATTTTTCACTCTTTGTTATATTGCAGCCATTTGCTAAAATCATTTAAGTTCATTTTTTTTCCCTCATGAATGTACACACGGCACCCCATATTGACAGAAAAACACAGAATTGTTGACATTTTTTGCAGATTTATTAAAAAAGAAAAACTGAAATATCACATGGTCCTAAGTATTCAGACCCTTTGCTGTGACACTCATATATTTAACTCAGGTGCTGTCCGTTTCTTCTGATCATCCTTGAGATGGTTCTACACCATCAATTGAGTCCAGCTGTGTTTGATTATACTGATTGGACTTAATTAGGAAAGCCACTCACCTGTCTATGTAAGACCTTACAGCTCACAGTGCATGTCAGAGCAAATGAGAATCATGAGGTCAAAGGAACTGCCTGAAGAGCTCAGAGACAGAATTGTGGCAAGGCACAGATCTGGCCATGGTTACAAAAACATTCTGCTGCACCTAAGGTTCCTAAGAGCACAGTGGCCTCCATAATCCTTTAATGGAAGACGTTTGGGACAACCAGAACCCTTACTAGAGCTGGCCGTCCGGCAAAACTGAGCTATCGGGGGAGAAGAGCCTTGGTGAGAGAGGTAAAGAAGAACCCAAAGATCACTGTGGCTGAGCTCCAGAGATGCAGTCGGGAGATGGGAGAAAGTTGTAGAAAGTCAACCATCACTGCAGCAGTCCACCAGCCGGAGCTTTATGGCAGAGTGGCCCGATAGAAGCCTCTTCTCAGTGCAAGACACATGGAGTTTGCTAAAAGATACCTGAAGGACTCCAAGATGGTGAGAAATAACATTCTCTGGTCTGATGAGACCAAGATAGAACTTTTTGTCCTTAATTTTAAGTGGTATGTGTGGAGAAAACAAGACACTGCTCATCACCTGTCCAATACAGTCCCAACAGTGAAGCAGGGTGGTGGCAGCATCATGCTGTGGGGGTGTTTTTCATCTGCAGGGACAGGACGACTGGTTGCAATCGAGGGAAAGATGAATGCGGCCAAGTACAGGGATATCCTGGACGAAAACCTTCTCCAGAGTGCTCAGGACCTCAGACTGGGCCGAAGGTTTACCTTCCAACAAGACAAGGACCCTAAGCACACAGCTAAAATAACGAAGGAGTGGCTTCACAACAACTCCGTGACTGTTCTTGAATGGCCCAGCCAGAGCCCTGACTTAAACCCAATTGAGCATCTCTGCAGAGACCTAAAAATGGCTGTCCACCAACGTTTACCATCCAACCTGACAGGACTGGAGAGGATCTGCAAGGAGGAATGGCAGAGGATCCCCAAATCCAGGTGTGAAAAACTTGTTGCAACTTTCCCAAAAAGACTCATGGCTGTATTAGATCAAAAGGGTGCTTCTACTAAATACTGAGCAAAGGGTCTGAATACTTAGAACCATGTGATATTTCAGTTTTTCTTTTTTAATAAATCTGCAAAAATGTCAACAATTCTGTGTTTTTCTGTCAATATGGGGTGCTGTGTGTTCATTAATGAGGGGAAAAAATGAACTTAAATGATTTTAGCAAATGGCTGCAATATAACATGAGTGAAAAATTTAAGGCGGTCTGAATACTTTCTGTACCCACTGTGTATATATATATATATATATATATATATATATATATATATATATATATGAAATTGAAAATTATTTCAAGTTATTGGAATGGTGAACATTAAACTGAAAGGAAATCCAATAAAAGGGAGTGCAATCCTAAGGAGGAGAGCAGGAAGGGATGAGGCTTATTCACCCCGAGGAATTAAAGCTGCAAATGTGCAAGATCTGTCCAGTAACCCAGAGAGGAAATAGGAAGAAAGCACCTCTATTTTATTATATAAGATTTACCAAATTTAGCAAATGTGAGCTTACTGATATCTTAAAGCGGTAACAAACCCAAAAGCAAACATTTATTATATTGCAGCTTACCAATTCTAATATGTGATGGCTGCATTTCTTTTCTTTTTTTTATGCTTTCTTTCTTTTATTTTCATTAGTGATCTGGCCAGTAAGTCTGTTATTTTTCAACTGAAGAAGGTCTTCAGCAAAATGTATCAGTTTACAAATCTGAGAAACCATTTACCACTGAAGGTGTATTTACAATGATCAGCTTTTATTTATTTTAGGTAAATCCCAAAAGGAAAAAAAATGTTGCTGTAACTAATTATAAAGTGTTAGTTTAAATTTGGCTTCACTTTGTTAGTGTATTAGTCCCCCAACCTGACAATGCTGCTGTCCAAAGCTGCCCCCTGTGCTCCTTCATCCAGAGTGGGGGCAATACAGCAGGTGTGTTACTGGCCAGATTAGCAGATGAAAACAGAGGGAAAAAGCCTAAAAAATAAAATAAAGCAGCCACCACATCTAATGATTGGTAAGCTGCAATATATGACATGTGTATGTTTAATTCCGCTATAAATCATGGTGATCCAGCTATACTGATTTTTTTTATAGATATATTAACAGTTATTATATTCATATGAAATTTACGGACACATTATTGTAATTTTAAGCACTGTTAATTTTTTAAGAAAAGCATGATTGTCTAATTTGTAGTTTCTCCAAAATAAATAGTCATTATGATGTTCTTGTAACCTTATTCTTATATAGCTTTGTTTATTTCCTTACCCCTAGGTCCTTGCATTGTTCACTGTGTTCCTTGCTTCTTTTATACATTTTTATAGAAAAATGTTTTATGAAAATAAGATTACATCCATTTGTATTGGCTTCTTTTCCAACTCCTTCATCTGTTAATTAACTTAACATGTAGATTTCTATACAGAATGTCTCTTTGACCTCTATACGTGCATGTACAAGGGGCTGCGATTTCTTCAACGAACAAATAAAAATGTTTAAATAGAGCATCTTTGACATCTCTGGGAATTTCTTCAGGATAGCAGATGTACAAAAAAAACCTTTCAGACTGCATATTTAACAGCACATTGAACTTAATAATTCTTGGTATTCACTCCTGTCAATGCTTTTTTTAAATAATCTGTGAAGAGCTGCTTCAGACCTCCACACTAAAGTCTTAAGAGGTGTTTTCTTTCCTTTTCAGAACCTGAAATTTATAGTAGGTCACCTTGCTGTCTACAAAGAAGTACTGTATTGCTAGCATACTAGTGTAAAATGCTGTCAGACTCATTAAAAAGATAGATCTCTTCAGCCTTACAAGGACCACCATGCTCTATTAGCCTCAATAAATCTATTGACCACAGGAGCCACTTCTCTTTCCTCTCATTGCTCAAGAACATTGACTTGGCACATTTTTGTCTTGGCTCTTTCCCTACTCCAGAGCCCCATGAACCGACAGTCTCCTGTTTGTAAAGAGTTCTTAAGGTGGTTTGGTTCCGCAACTTGATGGAAACGGTCACACTAAGCTTCCTATTGTTTCCTTAAGGTTTCCTTTCATTACAGATGCAGATGCAAGTCCCTGAGATAAAAGAGAGACAATCCGACAGGAGAGCATTCACTAATAATCCCTATTGAATATGGCTCGAAATTCTTTGACCATTCTAGAAAAATTGAAAGTTTCAATTATTCTTTTTATTGTTGAATGAGTGGGGCCCTTGAATGAAAATTTGTGTATAGTTCGTATTTTATGTCTTGATAATATTTTTTATTGTGTTTTATATTCTTTTCAAAAAGAATATAACTAGGCCTTGTAGAAATTCCACACTGTCTGTCAGAACACCATAGGATTGACAAGTTTTGAGTAATTGGTGAGTCCAAAGATAGGAGACTTTGTTGAGAGAATGCCCTTGAGAAATCTATTGCAGAATAAACGAAAGAGGGGATTGGGAAGAACTGACGGTGAAGATTAGACCTAGAGAAGTCCTATACAGTATTTCTTGATGATCGTGGTTTTTTTTTTTTATTGTGCTTACCAATGTCACAGTGACATTTCTTAAATTTTTGTTTAGCATGCATTATTTCCTGTTAATTTAAAATGAAGATGATAGGTATATACTGCAGACACACACAATAGAGATTAATTGCTATAAAAACAATTAAGATATACTGTTAATGCAATAGTGGTTTATTTCATTTGTAAACAGATTGAAAGTAAACTACTACTTGTTTGAGGTGATTTGGCCACATGAAAGTGGTTAGCAGCAGAACACTCTTATACCAGTCATTAGCTTGAATTAGGGTGCTTGCACGCTTAACCTTAACCTTTGACCTATCTATAGCTCTAAACCTAATCTTGTACCCTAGTTATAAACCCAAACCCACACTTCCACTGTAACCTTAAACTGAGTTCCCAGCCTAAACTTAAAATTCTGCTTTAATACTTAATTTATCTGTAACTATACCCATAATTCTCTGCAGACTTAATCTTGCCCTATATCCACTTGCGGACCACCCACCGTACATATACTGCGGCAGCTTGGCCGCTCTGTGCCAGATAACATACCTAGTACCTGATCTGACATTTACGCCCAAACTCAATGTGGTCACACACAGTGGGAGTCCAGCGACGGGTACTGCAGACTCGATGTCCGCTGGCACCCACTAATTACACAGGACACAGAGCAACAATCTATGTAAACAAGAAAAAAGAGAGAGTTGGGACTTTAAATGAGGCGTGCAGCTGATAGTTGGCAAGATATGGCATATGAACAAAATAATATATCATATGTAGAAAAAAAAAGTTTATTATATAATATAATAATAAATTGTAAAAGATCTTAGGTACATCATAATTGCAACAATACACACGGTGAAACATATACATCAATGTAGATAGAATCATAGCACACATAGCCCATAGGCGCAAAACTGTATGATTAAGAGCTGCTTTATGAGAAATCTAAATAATTATAAAAGAATATAGGTACATGATGGACAAAAATTCAGATATAAAGCCAACATTTAAATGCATGATTAGACAGAGAAATTGCATCCTAATTGGCTCAACATGTTTCATGGAGTTTACTCCACCTCTTCAGGAGCAGGTGCAATCTGTATATCTATGAAAAAATAATAACAAACAACAATATAGTTACATATAGATGTATAAATCTAAATAGTGGCCATGCTAAATCTAGACTACGAAAATAATCACAGTATAATATGTGAAAGATAATGAATAATAAAAATTAATAAAAATTGTCACAATAAGCAAATATAAGGTGCAACCCACACAAATGCAGTGTAATATAAGCGTATGTAAGTTATAGCATAAAGTATATTATGAAAATATCACAGCTCATGAAGTATTAAGTGATGTAACCCACAACCAATGAATTGCAATATACCACAGTGACTGGAATATTGTAAAAGGATGTATAATAAGGCATAAAGTCCTATGAATGGTAAAGCGATCACTGTGTTCCATAACCAAAAAATTGCAATATGACACAGTGGCTGAAGTAGTAAGAAAGTTCATAAGGTATCTATAGAGCATAGAGTCTTGCATATAAATGATGTACGATCACTGTGTTCAGGTGCAACTACACCCAGTGCTGCACTCCAATAGTGAATGTGCCTTCACCAGATAAATTAAGCACTTACCAGAAGCAAGCTAAAAACATACCTATGACTCTTCCCTGTTAAGGTCCCAAACGGGAGATGTATTGTCCAGATCACAGCCGTTCTAAGCCGTCCTTACAAGCATCAGTAGTATTCAAGCGTAAAAAAATCAATCAGCCGGCCAGCTATGTAAACAAATCCCATTCTCCAGGGCATACAGAAACTTCAAGCGGTGACGTCAGCACGCCCTTAACCTGACGTGGCGTTTCGTCCAACCAGACGTCGTCTCGGAGTAATATAGTTGGATAATTGGCAAAAAAAATATATATATGTATTGGATGGAGAAGGGAGGGCAAATAATTCCCACCAAATGGAACAGAATATATTTGCATTACAATCCTATTTATTACATATTACTCTTAGAACTTTCTGTGGACTGCTAGCCATGCCATCATGGCTCCCACATTGGATACCTGCACTCCTGCAGTCTTTGAACATGGGTCTGACACTGATGGATAGCCCTCCCTCAATTCGGTGTGGATGCCCTCATTTGTTATTATTTTTTAGTAGATATACAGATTGCTCCTGCTCCTGAGGAGGTGGAGTGTACTCAGTGAAATGCATTGAGCTAATTAGGAAGCAAATTTCTATGTCTAATCATGCATTTGAATGTTGGCTTTTTATATGAATTTTTGTCCATCATGTACCTATATTATTTTATATTTATTGAGATTTCTCATACAAACAGCTCTTAATCATGCAGTTTTACGCCTATGGGTTATGTGTGCTACGATTCTATCTACATTGATGTATATGTTTCACCATATGTATTGTTGCAATTCTGATGTACCTAAGATATTTTACAATGTATTAATTAGGGTATATAATAATAAAACCTTTTTTCTATATGATATATTAGTTTGTTCATATGCCATATCTTACCAACTGTCAGCTGCGTGTCTCATTTAAAGTCACAACTCTCTCCTCTCTCATATAATAGGGATGGAGGCACATGATGCCATGGGCCTAATTTAAAGTCCCAACCCCCCCCCCCCTCTTTTTTGCCCATATAAACAAGTCAGATTGTCGTTCTGTAAGAACACAGATCTTTGCCTTCCCCTAGTTAAAGCACCTTACCCACAGTGATTAAGCACAAGTTAGGCGCACAGTTAACCCTTTGATCGCCACTGATGTTAACCCTTTCCATTAGTACAGTGACAGTGCATTGTACTGATCACTGTATTAGTGTCACTGGTCCCCAAAAAGTGTCAGGTGTCCAATTTGTCCGCCACAATATCGCAGTCCCTCTATAAGGCACTGATTTTCACCATTGCTATTAAAATAAATAAATAAAAATATCCCATAGTTTGTAGACGTGATAACTTTTGTACAAACCAATCAATATACACTTATTGGGATTTTTTTTACCAAAAATATGTAGTAGAATACATATTGGCCTAAACCGATGAAGAAAATTAGATTTTTTTTAAATTTTTTATTGGATATGTGTTATAGCAGAAAGTCAAAAACATTGGGTTTTTACAACATTGGTGGCCTTTTTTTGTTGGTAGCGCAAAAAATTAAATCTGCAGAGGTGATCAAATACCACCAAAAGAAAGCTATATTTGTGGGAAAAAAAGAACAAAAATGTTATTTGAGCACAGTGTCGCACAACCGCGCAATTGTCAGTTAAAGTAACGCAGTGCTGTATCGCAAAAAATGGGCTGCTCATAAAGGGGGTAAATCTTCCGGAGTTGAAGTGGATAATATATAAAGATTTCTCTTGTTCAGCCCAGTGGGCTGAAAGAGAAAAAATCCATAGACTTCTCCATCCATGCTAAACAGTTACTGATTTGCTGACATTTTTTTGCCCAATGCCAAAGTAATTTTTCAATTAACACTTGTCGCACTTGCACCAAATGGTGTTGGCAGGGCCCCCCCACAACTCAAATTTTGGCTGTTTCACAGGCATCAGACAGCATTTTAGATGTGTATGGCCAGCTTTACTGTTTAGGAATAAGGTGATTACTGCAGGTTCAAGATTTGCAATCCTGGCAAATTTATCTGCAGAATCACCTGAGATAATTTTTTTTTAACACTTAATGCACCGCATGGCCTTTGAACTATGACCAGCAGGCATAGGAAGGCCAATAAAGAAGCTTTTGGTTAAGCCAGCCCTTCACTATTAAAAAGTGTGCCAGTGATTTGGAAGCTGTTGCAGAGAAAGCATAGGAAAGGCTACACAACTGCATACAGAGATTAGAGTCAGCTAAACCAATTAATTCTAATTGCTAGCATTTTGCAAAATCAACCCCTTTGCTGATTTTTATGCTTTTATTATCGGGGGTGTTTAGTCTCTCATGTTAATTTTTGTTTGGTTTAAGATCAACTGTCACTTTTAGCTGCTATTCTTTTTTGCTGCAAGGGCTTTTCTTTCAGGAGTTGGCATTTTGTGGTTTTTATTTATTTTAGGGATATTGTTTTTTTATTTTATAGTGATATTTCTCCTGCAAGGCAATTTATTTTGTGGGTTTTCTTTCATTTTTATTATTATTATTTATGATGATAGGTCCTTTTTAAGTTTGGAGTGCCAAAAGTGGAGCATTCACTTATTACTGGCCATTTGTTCTTTGAGTTTCCTTTACAAAATGAATTGCAAGAACAAGGTTCACAGAAACCACCTCACATTATATCACTCACATTCATTGCACCCCCTCCCCCATTCTCATAGATAAAATAAAAGTTAGGCATATGTTTTATACCAGTTAGGCCTAGTTTCCCTGATTCCAACTGTCCTGCTACTGGCCAGTTTTAAAGTATCCAGTATATTAATCCTTGTAGTAGAACCCGGGCCTGTGCTGTTTATCTCTAAATTTTAACCTAGGCTTGATATTTAAAGTTATCCGGCTCCTGCCCATTGTCATACGTGATCTCTAAATTCTTAAGGAGAACCTGATAGAACCAGCAAACCAATGGTCAATTCTATCTGCTAGTCAAAGCAGGTCCTTTACTGTTCGATAAAAAAGCATGTATTGTTGCTAAAGCTAACTGAAAAAAGGCATTTTTTCAAACTGAAATTAGTCACATTGGGGTGCTGATGCTGTATGTAAGTCAAGCTAACTGTGAAAGAAAAAATCAATTGCAGCCAAATATGCACTGTTAGCATATGCTGTCACTGAGGCTGTTCATGAAAATCATACTGTTCTGTAATACCACATGTAGCTTAAAAGTGGTGTAAAGTCTAAATTTTTTTTGTTACCTTAATGCATTCCCCCATCCCTAAACACTTACCTAATGCCTCTTGCTGATCCAGCCCTGTTTCAGGTGCAGCACTGCTCCACCTACTTCCTGGATTCACAGGAGACAATGAGAGCAGCATGAGCCATAGGCAACTACTGCTGTCATTAAAACCCTGCAAGATGGCAGCTGGGACATGGCTTGCTGGTGCTGTGAATGTCCATGGACACACACAGCCCGCCTCGGGTATGCACTACACTTTATGTCCCCCTTAGCAGCTAGGAAGAAGTAGCAGAAAGAGCCAGTGGGGGACTGTGAAAGAGGCAGTAAATATTTTTAAACAGTATTTTGCCAATTAGCCCTAAAAATGGCCCCATAGATTTCCAGTCCAATCATGGATTCAAGTGTAACCTAATCAAGATCCCCTTTAAATTGGAGGTTCACCCTAAAACTAAAATCTCTAAATCTGCGTGCAGCCACAATCTAGGACTAACCTATGTCGCCCTGTAAAGCAAAAATCGCTATACATACCTTTTTTGAACCCACTCAGGTCCAGTCTCCAGCAGCGGAAGCTCTGTGCAGGAAACAGCCGACAACGGCTGGAAAATGCCTGGGAAGTGACGTCACCCATAGAGCTACTATGGGGCTTCCGTTGTCGGCTGCCTCTTCTGCACCCGCCTACACAGATAAGGTGCCGCTAACAGCTCAGTGTGGGATCAAGACAGCTGCAGAAAAGGTATGTATAGCAATTTTTGCTTTACAGAGCTAGATAGGTTAGTCTTAGATTGTGGCTGCCTGTAGATTTAGAGATTTTAGTTTTAGGCTGAACTTCTACTTTAAGTACAAAAAAGTAAATAAAAACAGTGCATGTACTACAGCACTGCCAACATTTCTAAACTATTTCTAGGGATATGTTGCAGCTAATTTGACATATAGCTACTTTCTCACTGTCCCCAAGGTATTGTAAAGTTAGATGTATATTTTTTGCATTTTGCTTTACAAGCCATATTTTTTATTAAACATTTTGGGAAAGGGGAGTTTCTTTGGTAAATGAGTTTATATCTAAATCCAAGGGCATTTCCAGGGGCAAATCACCAAACCCAAGGCTGCCCCTGGAATGGAGACCATTGGCAACCAGTATAAAGCTATATTCATAACTAGTGTTGAGCGAACCCGGACTGTAACGTTCGGGTCCGTACCGAACTTTAGGGTGTCCGTGGCACGGACCCGGACATTTCAAAAATCGTTCGGGTTCGGTCCGAACAACTAACCGACGGGACGTCGAAGAGTTGTGCACCTCATTTTATCGTCTTGGGGCCTGGCTTGGGCTTGCTAAAAACTTTACAGGCCCAGGCACGGTGCCTGTGGGATTTCAAGCCATGCCTGGGCTTGCAATGTCAGGCCCAAGCGAGTTGTGATCAATACTTATATCGAAATATGACCAACGGTTACCAGAGGTAAGGTCCCCGTCGGAACCCAAACCACTAAACGGGGACCTTTACGGGAACCTAAATCTATATTTGAGTAAATGGTTTCTTTGAGGGGAAAGGGTTTTACAAATTATTTTTTATACCGAACATTTCGTTTTACGTTTTTTATATGTAGATTGAAATGTTATGGAACCCCTGTCACTCTTTCATCGATATACAGTTTAATCGACGTT
>BLSH010385270.1:57833-74698 GCA_018402905.1 Glandirana rugosa | reverse complement strand
GGGATCCTTCTGAAAGCCATGTGCAAAAATCTGTGGGATAATAGACAATACATTTACATAGTATGTATTTTTCTGGCATACTGGCAATAAAGAGAAATTGCAGAAATCCATTTAAGTACATTCTCATTATTTTGGACAGAGAAGAGAAGAGATGAAATTGAACTGGTTTCAGTAGCAACAGAATGAGGTTCTGACCTTCTGCCAGAGAGACTCTCAATCAGTTTCAAATCCAACACAAATCTAAGGGATAAATGAAGAGGAGGAACCAAAAACCCCAAAGAATAAGATGACAAGTTTATGCATTGTAAGGACAGAGAAAAAAAAACTTACATGAAATGGTTTCTTGACCTCAAGCTGTACAATTCCAGTTCAGGTCCAGGTCAGGTTCAGATTTTGTACACTGATATATTATAAGAATGCCATATAAATAACTGCATGGATAAAGACTACAAATGGTCTACTTTAATTGGCAGAGCATACATTTTCTTTATTATGGAGCATTTCAAATGATACAACAGTCTGTGCATGAAATAATTAAATCATGCATTTGCATATTACTAGAAATGTAACAGCTGCAAATGAAAATGTATAAGTATACTAAATGTACCTCTTCGCTTATTTATAATCAAGGCTGTTGAATCACTTTCAGACTTTCTGTTAACTACAAAGAAGTTTCTTTGTCCATCCCTAAATCCATGTAAATCAATAGATGTGATGTAAGTAAAAGATTCAAATGTTTGGGTGGTGTTTTGGGCTCACAGCTTGACTCACTGAAAACAATACAATACATAGGGGTCAATTCACTAATATTTACCACATTTTATTTGCCTTTATTTAACTTAATTGACCCCATAGACTGAAGACTTCTAGGTATTTTGCAAAATATCTCATTATTAGCGGGAATGCATGTGAAAGCAAGTATATCCTTGGATAGCTTTTTCTATATTCCCTAAGGTATGACATGTGAGAGCAGTGTGGCTTTGTGTTTGGCTGGTATAAATGTTTGATTGACTTTGCAAGTTTCTATTGTTTTTTTCAATGTCTCTAAATATAATAGGCCAATGCCTTAACATTGTCACCTCTGAACCCTCTTTTGAGCTATATACAACCATTTAAGCATTTCAGATTTGCCGCCAAGTTGGATAACAGTTCACAACTTGCGTAAATAGTATAGTGCATAATCAGCTACTTGTGTTTAGCCTCTGTGACTGCATCTCTCACAGTGAAGTCCAGGTTAAGTTTGAGTACACCGGCGAACAGCTAGCGGGATCTCTGAGTGGGTACAACAGGTGAGCAGCTTGAAGACTCCCAGGACTAGCACCATAGGTAAGCAACTGGAGTTGCAAGGTCATCCCACTTGAGGTGCAGTACTGTGGTACTGCTATTGTCACAGTGCTTTCTTTAGTGGCTGGGTCCTCCAAAGAATGTGCATGCTATTGAGCTACTGTTCAGCTGCCCACATGCTAGGACTGTACATGTGGCTGCAGATCACAGTTACTGAAGGTGGAAAACAGGGAAATGTATATCCCATGTTCAGTCCAGGAGTCCAGGGGATTGTGGGAGGAGAAGTTAAAGGAGCACGTACCTACATCTGAGTATGGTAAGTAAAGGTGCAGTGTACTTCA
Source organism: Glandirana rugosa (assembly GCA_018402905.1). Lineage (NCBI taxonomy): Eukaryota > Metazoa > Chordata > Amphibia > Anura > Ranidae > Glandirana > Glandirana rugosa. The sequence continues at coordinate 73,073 of BLSH010385270.1, read as the reverse complement.
CTCCAGCTTAGTGATTGAGGGCATATTGGTTGTATAATTTGCAAGGAAAAAAGTATTTTCCAGCAGTTTATATGCAGCATTACCATGGCACAATTTCAGAGGGCATGTTCTGTAGGCTGAGTTGTATTTCTAGTCTGAATGTCTGTCATGGGTTTTGTATGCCTGTACTCTTATCCGTTAGTACAGTGTGGTATGCCCTCTTCCACATTCAGTTGGCTCTTTGTTTTTCTGTATTAGAATATTCCAGTGATCTCACTTCAGGTTTCTAAACTGGAAATGTAGTGGAATCCTCCTTATAATTACGCAAGAGGGTACAATGGAGATGCCACATTCCACACTTTTTTTTTCTTTGGCTATTTCTTAAAGCTAAAGTTGACTCTGCTTATATTTTAGCTTCCCTAATTTAACTCATCACCCCACCCACCTAGCTTATCAACATGCTAATGCACATTTTAAATAAAACCTCTATGTTTTCATTACATACTTTATTTTAGACCCAGTGACATCACCAATAGCTACTCTGTACAATGCAGGCAGATCATAGCTGGTGGTAAGAGCTGTACATAGCTCAATAAAAACAGCAGACCACCCTAGGCAATGCCCACATGTGTTGATTGAAGGAGCTGAAGTCCAATGAATTTTGGTTGCTCCTCACAAAACATAATTATTAAAACATTTTTTTTTGCTTTGACACGTTTCCCAGGACGGTGCCCAGCCCCCGCACCCATATTACTTGATTGACAACACCCTGCTTATTAGCATAGAAAATGGTCTTTAGTGTTTTTTAGCATTCGACTTTGACTTAAGTGGGGTTCAGATTCAGCATCCAAACTTTCGTCATATTCTGGAAACCTGCCTCGAATCAAACCCTTTCAGCTCATCCCTACTAGAGTACTAGGGTACACCCAGTACATTGCTGATATAGGATGCTCCTGAAAGTCTGCAGCTACTGGTCCTTTTGGTAGGATCGATGCAGGGCAGGCCAGTGGGAAGGAGGGCAAAGTGGAATATGTGAAGGAGCTCCTTGGTTTGAGATGGATGGAGGGTGGAGTCCTCTGTGTCTGGCCACAGCTTCAGGTCGATACAGAACGCAGAGGGCAAGAAAAAAAAAACAAAGTCTCCCCAATTCTAGCCCCTGATCAGGTATTTAAACCCGAGGCAGGGCACAATCCGTTTTATTCACACTCAAAAGACTAAAAACATACAAATACCATGGTAGCTTGAAAATGCATGGAATAACGTGGGGTCTAATATTCTAAATAAATTATATCAATGCTCCATATATCATATACTATAAATATCACTGTACCTCCATAAATATCAGTGTACCTCCAGAGACACCGCCTATTTCCTAATTATATACATACTTCTCTATTAAGGGTATAATAATAAAAAAAATTCCATATACACTTTAGATTTGATTTACACATTATGTATTTTCCACTGTAGGTAATACATGGATAGTCATTGCTCCTCCTTAGGTGATCTATGTTGGTTTGTAGTAGTATTATAGCTCCAATGAGAGGATACAATATTTGAGAACAGAAAGCAGAAAGAAACTCCAAAGGGAGGGAAATCCCTCTTAAATTGTTGTCTTTTGGGAAAAAAAGTGTGTCTACTGGAAATTTGTACTAATTTTCTTGTAACAACTAAACATTGTTTTTTTGGGGTTTTTTTTCTCATTTCAGCCATCTTTGGCAGGAGTCACCAGGACAAACAGAAAGAGTGCTTCTCCCAAGCAGGACACAGATAGCAATACAAATGTCAAAAAAGTATATCTAAGAGGAACTGGGTCTTTAAACACTTATGTATTTCAAAAATTGAAGAGACCATAATCAGTGGACACACTGACTCACTCTTCTAAGGCTGCTTATGTGAAGCAAGGCTGCTCTCCAGTGGGTACCCAGGATGTGACTCAACACATAGGGGGGACTGTCCCTCTTTTCAGACAAAATATCTCTATCCCTCTTTCCTCCTTATTGTCCCTCTTTTTGTTCTAGAGGTAAAGGCCTTGCTAAAACAATCTATTATTTAATTCCGAAAACTAGTACACTACGTTGAACCTTTTATCCAGCCGGAATGAAGAAGAATTAGTGGTAAAAAGGATTTACACAATTATTTTCTGAATATTCAATCTTTTCAATCTACATACAGTGAGAGAAAAAAGTATTTGATCCCCTGCTAATTTTGTACATTTGCCCACTGACAAAGAAATGATCAGTTTATGATTTTAAAGGTAGGTTTATTTTAGCAGTGAGAGAAAGAATAACAACAAAAACATCCAGAAAAACGCATTTCAAAAAGTTATACATTGATTTGCATTTTAGTGAATAAAATAAGTATTTGATCCCCTATAAATCAGCAAGATTTCTGGCTCCCAGGTGTCTTTTATACAGGTAACAAGCTGAGATTAGGAGCATGCGCCTAATCTCAGATTGTTACCCGTATAAAAGACACCTGTCCACAGAAGCAAGCAATCAATCAGATTCCAATCTCTCCACCATGGCCAAGACCAAAGAGCTGTCCAAGGATGTCAGGGACAAGATTGTAGGCCTACATAAGGCTATAATGGGCTATAAGACCATCTCCAAGCAGCTTGGTGAGAGGGTGACAACAGTTGGTGCGATTATTTGCAAATGGAAGAAACACAAAATAACTGATAATCTCCTTTGGTCTGGGGCTCCATGCAAGGTCTCACCTCTTGGAGTTTCAATGATCAAGAGAACAATGAGGAATCAGCCCAGAACTACACGGGAGAATCTGTTCAATGATCTCAAGGCAGATGGGACCATAGTCACCAAGAAAACATTTGGTAACACATTAGGCTGTGAAGGACAGAAATCCTGCAGTGCCCACAAGGTCCCCCTGCTCAAGAAAGCACATGTACAGCCCGTCCGAAGTTTGCTAATGAACATCTGAATGATTCAGAGGAGAACTGTGTGAAAGTGTTGTGGTCAGATGAGACTAAAATCAAGCTCTTTGGCATCAACTCAACTCAACTCAACTGTGTTTGGAGGAGGAGGAATGCTGCCTATGACCCCAAGAATACCATCCCCATCGTCAAACAAGGAGGTGGAAACATTATGTTTTGGGGGTGTTTTTCTAAGGAGACAGGACAATTTCACTGCATCAAAGGGATGATGGAAGGGGCCATGTATCATCAAATCTTGGGTAAGAACCTCCTTCCCTCAGCCAGGGCATTGAAAATGGGTTATAGATGGGTATTCCAGCATGATAATAGCCCAAAACACAAGGCAACAAAGGAGTGACTTAAGAAGAAGCACATTAAGGTTCCGGAGTGGTCTAGCCAGTCTCCAGACCTTAATCCCATAGAAAATATGTGGAGGGAGCTGAAGGTTCGAGTTACCAAATGTCAGCCTCAAAACCTTAAAGACTTGGAAAAGATCTGCAAAGAGGAGTGGGACAAAATCCTCCTGAATGTGTGCAAACCTGGTGGCTAACTACAAGAAAAATCTGACCTCTGTGGTTGCCAAAAAGGGTTTTGCCAGTCATGTTTTGCGAAGGGGTCAAATACTTATTTCACTCATTAAAATGTAAATCAATTTATAACTTTTTTGAAATGTGTTTTTCTGGATTTGTTGTTGTTATTTTGTTTCTCACTACTGTTAAAAAAAACCTACCATTAAAATTATAGACTGACAATTTATTTGTCAGTGGGCAAACGTACAAAATCAGCAGGGGATCAAATACTTTTTTCCCTCACTGTAGCTGTAGTAATGTCATTAAGGCTCAGTAACCTTGTCAAATCTTAAGAATTTGTTAAGGCAAATTGTATCAGTGCCATAGGCGTGCGCACAGGGTGTGCGGGGTGTGCCTGGGTACACCCTAATCCCCCTGTGTGGTGCTAATTCCCCCTGCTCTGCTTCCTGATGTCCCCTGCCTCTCCCCTGCAGTGCAGCCAGCTTCCACCTTCTCCTCTCCTACTGGCTGCTGTGGAGGATGTTTCAGGATGGATGAATGAATCTCCACCAATCGCTCCTGTGTTCATTCTTAACTGAAGCATAGTAAACTATATTTCAGTCTGTGAATGAACAAGAAGCCACTCAGCAAAGAGCATTTCCCATTTGTTCACTGCCCAGTGCAGCTGAGGCTGCAGAGAAATGGACTAGGGAAGCTCTGTCCTCAGTCTCTTTTTTTTTAGATCCTTAATATTTGACCAAAGCCCCCCAACGGGGCTCCTAAAAAAATTGTAAAATAAAATAAAAAAATAAAAATAAAATTTACTGAAACCATCCACTGTCCTACTGACATCAATCTCTGCTCTACTGACACCACCCACGGCTCTGCTGATATACACATGTGTGTTTGTGCTCCGGGGTGCACACCCTAATGCAATAGGCTGCGCACACCAATAATCAGTGCATGTTATACTGCTACAATTTGCCTCACTGAATTGTCAAAAATCAGCAACAGATCTATCTGGTCATCTACTTTGATGAGTTTGTTTAAGCTTTGTCAAGTTTCTTTTCCCTAGTGATGGGAGCAAGTTTAACCCTCAAAACATTTTTGGTTATTTGTGGCTATTTTATATGATCAGATTAAGAACAATTAAATATTTTTGGACTCTGGTGCTCCTGGTTTATGTTTATGCTTTCAGCAATAAAAGCCTGACCACTGACAATTATAACCCATCACCGCTCTATGCAAAATTCAAATAAAAGATGTTTTGGCTTTCAATACACTGTAATGATTATAACAATACAATTTTCGATTACATTTTAACCTCCCTGGCGGTATGATTCTGTCTGGAATTTTGTTCCAAAAGCGGTACAATTATTTTGCATGAAAATTTGGCGTTTTATATTGTAGGCCTGTAATTCTTAGGAATAACTCCCTTAAATCTGCCCAAACAAGAGTCTAGTAGACATCCCGGGTATGAAAAAGTTTAAAAAATGAAATCATAAATTATAATATAATAAATAACTAAAAATAATTATCAAAAATAATAATATAATAGTAATAAAATGTATTCAATAATGTAATCAAACCAAAAACGCAGAAATTTGCTCAGTTGCAGAATTGTCGCTATCGTCACTTTCAGTTGCTGATGATAAATTTCCCCAAAAATCAGTATCACTCAATTCTGCAAATCATTCTTATTTACTATCGCTGTTTTCTCGCTGATCAAAAACCACTTTTGACGCAAAGGGACACTTTTTGGTTGCTATGGACATTCTCATGTTTCCAGGCAGAAAGAATGACATTTATTATATAAAAGTGCATGCAGGGCTCTGGGCAAACCACTAGGGACAAAGGGGGTGTGAAATGTTTTCATACAGTAATGTAATCTATAAGATTACAGTGTACTGTATGTACTGTGTGTGTTTAACTTTTTGAATTTCCCGCCGGTCTCCGTCCCCGTGCGACGCGACGCTCGCAGGGAACGGAGCCCGGCACACAGGAATCATCTGGCCGCGGGGAGACAAGCTGACACCGCGGGAGGACATCGCTGGATCCAGGGGACAAGGTAAGTAACATTGCCTGGATCCAGCGATGCAATCCCGAGTGTGGCTCGGGGTTACCGCTCTTGGTACTGAAATTCCACCCCGAGCCACACTCGGGAATACCGCCAGGGAGGTTAAGCAAACATACAGTATGTAGTAAAGCTAAACTCTAGGAAAAAGATAATTTGGACATTTGCAATAAAAGATTAAGCTACCATTTATGTTGTGTGCAGCATGTATGGCTGCTGCTGTGTTCACTATAATTGTTAGTTTCATAAATTCCATATAATACGTTAAGCACCAAACATCCGGCACTGAAACAGTTCCAGCTCAAGTACAGCTCTGATAGCAGGTCACTTGCGTTCCATCCCTTCCATTCATAGAATATCTTATATACTATACATTTCATGGAATGCCTTGTATTAAAAAATTCAATAATAGGTTTTTCCTGGTATTCAGCTTTATAACTACTTCATTTCAGACACTAGAGATGTTAGAAAAGGATTTATATGAATAGCTAAAACAATGAAAAGAAGCTAACAGAGGGAGTCAAAGTTTTAACTCATCAGCTTAAAGCGGTAGTAAACCCATCCATTTAACAGTTTAAAAACCAGTTCCATTTGCAGCATGTGCCGGAAATGTAACACTCCCATTGGTTGTGCTCTAAACCAAACTGTCAAACCATCCAAAGGCTGGTATCATAGCAGATCACATGTTCAGCATCATGGCAGTTGTAGATTAAACAGAGGCCAAGATGGCAGCTTCGTTGGCTGAAAAAGATAGGAGGGTTTACTACCACTTTAAGTTATTCAGTGTGCACAAATTACTTTTTAATGAGTTATATACTTAGGGCTCTTTCACACATGCGGAGCCCGTTTTGACGGGCCAAGCTGCTCAGCTGGGATCCATCCGTTTATCCCCGCTGAGCCATGCAGAAACGGACCTGTCAGAGCTCCATTCTCCTCTATGGGGGTTCGGATGAATGCGGACCGTCTGTCCATGTTCATCCGATCCAATCCGCCAGACAGATGGAAAATAGAGTTTCCATCTGTCTGTTTTTGGCGGATTGGAGCGGATTGGATGACATATGTCGCTCCATAGAGCACAATGGAGCGTCCGTTCAGGTCCGCCTGGAAAACTGACAGGCAAACCTGAATGATCCGCTGGTGTGAAAGGACCCTTAAAGTGGTTATAAATGCTAAAGTTTTTTTACCTTAATACATTTTCTGCATTAAGGCAAAAAACCTTTCACTGGTACTTCCCACCCAGCCCCTCCCAAATACTTAGAGGAAGTAAACTTCCATGTTTAAATTTTACCTATAGGTAAGCCTATACGTGCACCGTTTAGGAGGTATTTACTGTACATGCAGCCAGTGACATCCCAGGCCCATGTACTCTGAAGGAACGGCCACCCGTGCCGTTCCTTCAGAGCCCTGTGCCACAACCAGTGGCTCCCGTGCGCATACATGGGAGTGACGTCATTGCGGCTCTGGCCAGTCACAGAGCCAGCTGTCTCCAGCGATTACATCGCATCGCTGGAAGGCTTTGTTTTCAGGTAAGTTTCACATAATATGCTAGTGTGCATCAGATTTTGTCTCCTCTCCTTCTCTCTCACAGGCTTGGCTAAGGGCAGCAGGAGCCATTGGCTTCTGCTGCTGTCAGTCAAAACCTATAAGCAGAGAGGGGTGCGAGCTGAGCCGCACTATATGCAGTGGTGGCCTGTCCATGCAAGGAGCACAGGCGCCGCCCCCCCCCCATCAATGCGTCCGGCCCCCTAATCTACATGAGGGGTGCTGGACGCATGGATTCCAATCTGGGTTTTTCTTTTGAAACATGTAATTAGAGTCAGAGGCTCTAATAGGCTTCAAAAACTAGTGGGCTCGGGCACAGAGCACTGCATCCCAAGCCCACCTAGTTGTGTGACAATAGCAAATGAATATTTGCTATTGTCACACTGATTCTCCTATCGACCAATCAGGAAGCGGGTCGTGAGACCCATTTCCTGATTGGCCGAAAGGAGAAGTGTTCCAATAGGCATAGGAGGAGGAGGGAGGAGACGCTGTGATACCATGGAGGAGAAGCAAGGGGAAGCTGCCGCCTGTAAGTGCTGAACTGGGATAGCAGGTTAGTTATGGGTGACCCGACTGAGGGGGGGTGGCTGTGGGTACACTGTTTGCCGCCCCCCTCCCCCAGAAATATACCACCAGCTGCCACTTACTGTCTGTCTTAATAGAAGCACATAGGCCGGCTTGGGATCAAGCCTACACAAGAGACCCCTTAGCAAGTGGCTTGCTATGGAGCCACTTAGAAGAGAGGAGGAGCCATGAGAGCCAGCGGAGGAAGAGAAGAGAAGATGCGAGGGTCGCTCTGTGCAAAACCATTGCACAGAGCAGGTAAGTATACAATGTTTGTTAATTTAAAAAAAAAACTTTACAATCACTGTAATCATTTACTATTACAAGACCACTATTTTGCTCAGGAAAGCACAGGGAACTATTTTACTTGCTATGGGCAATATACAGGCTCACTCTAAACTGTGTACATAAAAGGTAACCATTGTTAGCACACCCATCAGTGTTATAGTTTGTCCAATCCCCTGTCACTGTCATTTTCTGCCAACTTGATCTGATGTCATGTGGTGAAAAATCTAAATAAAGTCATGTGAAATTATAAATGCAATCCACATATTTAATACTATTATTGCATATATAAAACACATGTTGCTACAAAAACAATAACTGACCATTAACCATAACTGAAACACATACATATAATTGGATTTAATGACTAATGGCTAAAGATATTCATCGTTATACTGTCAAGATCATGTCTTACACAGGGATCACAATTGAAATGACAGTATATACGATGTAAAAATGATAAATCACAACAGAACTTGAATAAGTCATGAAAAATGATGGCATGGCAATGAAACAAGCCAATTAAGGTAGATTTTTCACCATAAATACATATCACGTATTCACTGGTTCCTTTTATCAGTCGTGTTATTTGTAAAGTGGGAATGAATACAGGCAATCTCTGAGCTGTCAATCACAGGACATTTTCAGTGAGAGGATGAGTAACTGTCAGTCACGCTCAGCTGAAGAATTAGACTATGTTCCACAACACTGCCCATCTTTACAATGGGTATTATCTCTTACCCGTGAATCCCACAATCTCCCTTTTAGTTCCACTTTCCCATGCAAAGTCAATTTACCTGTGCTCATTGCTGCTTTCTGCCGCAGGGAGGAAAAGTGTAAAGTAACACTATGGAGCAATTGTATTCACATCAAACTGCCCTCCTGAAAAACAGCCTTGTGTGCGGTCACAGCGAGAGCTTCTAATCATTACTAAATACTTTCTGTTTCTAAGTAAGTATGTGGAATTTGAGTTTAAAGGTTTAGAAAGTATTTTTATGGACATTGACCTGCCTAACTGCTTCACTGCTAATTCCATCCTACAATAGGTTTCTCCTCTGGCATCATACTTCCAAAGATGTAGAGAAATATCAGTAAAGCAGATTGAGACATTGTAGAGGTCACTTTTACCTTCTTAAAGTCATGCTCCTATTTCTCACTAATCAGCAGTGGAGATGCAAAGATTTTAATGGTGGATCGTGTTTCAGAATTTCCTGCCATTTATATAAAGCATTGGCGTAATAGTACAACACTGGTCCAAAATCCCCTACCATTTTATCATAGACTATCAAACCAATGTTATATTTAATAGGCAAAGATATTAGTTTCTTATTTAAATTGTATGTATTGTACGCCATAGCAAAGAAATTCTCTTGTTTGCGTCATTTTGGTCTATTAAATACCACCACTGACAGAGTTTTGTTATATCTGTTCGATAATTGCAAAAAAACACACGTTGATCCTACCCGAAATCTAGTGATGACTTTCTAGGCTCTCTACCTGTGCTGTATAGAGATAGTTGCTGCTCCAGAATCTATAATCTAAAGCAAAGAATTAAGCAGCCAGCACAATATTGATGAACACAATATATAAAAGATGACTAAAATTGGTGCAGAGCTGATATGACCAAAATGAAAATCACATCACTAGAAAGTCCATATAAAAATTGTCTGTTGTAGAAGATGTCAAATCCACAAGACCAATATTCCACAATGGGAAGGATAGGTGACCACCACTGACACCACACACATAGCCTCTTACCCCCTGCAATGGACCCTCATCACAATGGTCAGAAGAGCATGAAACAACAGGTACAGGCGTCGCAGCTGTAGCGTTCCTTGCCAACGTGGAGATACTCCTTACACGTCCACTTCTCCCAATGTAGTCATGAACAGGAATATGTAATGGAAGAACAAAAGCGGGCATCTCATAGCGCACTATGTTTAAAAACAATTTATTAAGACAAGTAGTATTGCGCTTACATCATCTTCAAACCACATGCGCCTGTAAAGAGTAATGGAAACGATCCACGTTTCCTACCACAAAGATGGCTGCCACGTACTGATGGTGGCTCACGTCTTGTCTCGCAAACTCCTCCCCTACCGGTTTCGTCATAGGATGACGTCATCAGGGGGTGTGGTTTCAAGGATCGCTGCAGCTGTGACGCCTGTACCTGTTGTTTCATGCTCTTTTGACCTTTGTGATGAGGATCCATTGCAGGGGGTAAGAGGCGATGTGTGTGGTGTCGGTGGTGGTCACCTATCCTTCCCATTGTGGAATATTGGTCTTGTGGATTTGACATCTTCTAGAACAGACAATTTTTATATGGACTTTCTAGTGATGTGATTTTCATTTTGGTCATATCAGCGCTGCACCAATTTTAGTCATCTCTACCTGTGCTGTACTCTTGTGAGTAACATTTTTCCCAACTATCCCTGTAAAGTACAGAACACTTCCCTATTATGTTACAGAGGAGAGGGGGGGGGGTGTTCTGTAGTCCTGTTATAGGATGACAACACTGCCATAGCTCCCAACTGTCCCATATTTCGAGGGACTGTCCCTCACTTGTAACAAAGTCCCTCTTTCCTCCTCACTTGTCCCTCATTGTGGTCTGATTTATATAGTTGTATATAAAGTGCATCTATCAAAAAGTGTTTCCCAGTGCTAAACCTCCCATTCTCTGCAGTGTGTGCTTTCACACTGGGGCGATGTGCTTGCGGGATGTTAGGAACTGCAAGCAGCATCTTTGGGGCGGGTTGGGAGAACTGTAAATTGCACTCCCAAAATGCTCCTGCCCATTTCACTTTGCAAGCACCTCAAAACTGGTATTTTTTGTGTTCTTTTTTAATGTCCCTTTGTCACGTGACCTTAAAAAAAACGCCCCGCTAGTGGCCAAATACAGCCACTACAGCACCGCTAAAGCATGGCAAAAACAACTGCTGCTTTAACACTGTTTTAGCAGCGCTTTAGTGTGAAAGGGGTCTTATAGTACTAAAAAAGCACCAATCCTTTTTAGGATAATTCTCCTTTAAAGGGGTTGTAAAGGTTCAGGGGTTTTTAAATTCAAATAACAAACATGCCTATACTTACCTGCTCTGTGCAAGGGTTTTGCACAGAGCAGCGCAGATCCTCCTCTTCTGGGGTGTCCCGCTGGCGCTCCTCCTCTTCATTGGGTGCCCCCAAGGAGAGCCGCTTTCAATGGGGAAACCCATGCGGGCATGCTCCCTAGTACTGCTTCTGCATCCATTGACACAGACAATAGGGCTTGGCCCCGCCTCTGCTTCTGTGTCACTAGATTTGATTGACAGCAGCAGGAGCCAATGGTTCCTGCTGCTATCAATCTGTCCAATGATGAGAGAGAGACAGCAGCTAAGGCCGCTATGCTCGTGCCCATCACTAGAATGGATCGGGCGCAGGTAAGTAAAAGGGGGGCTCTGGGGAACAGCTGCAGCAAAGAAGGTTTTATCCCCCTAGTGCATAGAATGCATTAAGGTGAAAAACATCAACTTTACAATCACTTTAAGGGAGGCCTGGTGAGGGGTTTGTCTTGTAAGTGAGTGCTGTCACCCTAGCATAGGAAATGTCTTACTTGCAAGACCACCAGTTGATAATAAAGGGAAATAGGCCAGAATAAAGGAAACTAATACAGCCACTACATGCAAGGACCAGTAAGCTCCAATATATTCCATTTGTGTCCTTGGGTTCAGATATGATTTAAATCTGCCTTCATAGCAGAAAGCTGGATGTCCAGTATTTGGGGGCTCTCAGTAGTTTTCTGTGTCTGCATATTGCTATATTTAAGTGTACCCATAACCATAACTTTTTTTTTCTTTGTTATTTTTGATAGCATAGAAAAAGCCAGGTTGTTATTGCTGTCTGTGTCTCCACTGGAGGGATTCACCCTCTCTATTTGCTCTTGTGTCACCATCATTAGGGCTGAAAATGAGGAAACACGGAGTACGCATGTGTCGGAGGCCCGGGATGGCGGCGTGATCTCGGAGATCCGTCCCGCTCTGCTCCAGCAGCCCGCCAGCAGCTCCACAACGTAAGACCCCCTGGCTGCGGCCACCCATAGGAGAGTCTGCCGGGCCCCCACGATCCCGTCCGATCGGTGTAGCGTATCCGGCCGGGTGTGACTACTACGCGAGGCCGCGACTGTGGCCTACAAGCACGCGGGACCCCACGGCCCTCCAGTTGAAGGCCCCACATTGAGCACCCAGAGGAGGAGCCTGCCCCGGTGCACCCCTGGGTAACTATCAGAGCCTGGGGGGTCCCTGCAGGAGAACCTGCTAAGGCCAGTGGGAGAGGCCGAGGCCTACCCCTCCATACAACGCTCCCTGGATTACCAGGAATCTGACAACAAGGAGCTTTTTCCTTAGCCGCCATCAGTCATAGAGGGTTTCTACCTCTCTAGGGAGAACTTCCCCATAACGCAGCATAACAGGGGATTGCTTTGAGGCCTGCAAAGTGCAAGGGAGCAAAAGGCCTAAGCCCTTGCTCCGCAGCAGGGGGACAGCAGCTCTCCCAGTTAGCCTTTTGTGATCCTCTTAGCTGGCCCCCTGGCTATCTCCCTTCACGCTCCCCTCTCTGCTACCCCTGGACTTCTGATCCCTCATTCATTGCAAAAGCCAGCCCTGGGAGCTCCATCTGTCTTCTCTTTTTCCCCACTAAGGAAGCCGCACTTCTGCTACCTTCCCCATGTACGCTGCAGCCGTCAAGAGGGACATATCCAAACACCCGAGACCCCTGAGACTCAGCCCGATCATATGGTCAACTCCGAGGATATGGAAGTGGATGCAGAGGGGGGCTCTCAAATCCTTACGAGCCCAGGACCCCCGTTCCAGAGCCATTCAACCCCCAGACCCTTTCTCCAGCTTCTACGATCTCCCTTCTGGAGAGGACTTTGGATGAATCGTTTGCTTCTCCCTCAGGAGCCCGGGCTCGACCCGACAATCCGGGAATTTTGGGATCACCCGCACCAATTCTGCACTCCGATATGAGGTTCCTGATGGAGACTTTCTCCAAGATGCTTTCCAAGGGCCTAGCGCAGATTGCCTCCCAAATCACTTCTACCATCCAAACAGACCTCCAAAATCTGGGGACCAGAACTGACACTATTGAACAAAAGACAGATCAAACAATTGCCAGAGTGAACCAAAACACATAGCGCATCCGGGACCTCCAGAACCAGCTAGACACAGCCCTCTCCAAAATTCAGGACCTCGAGAACCGTTCCCAGAGATACAATTTCAGAATCTGTGGGCTCCCAGAATCCATCACGGATGTACCAGGTGCAGTACAATCCTTCATCAAGGACCTTATCCCCAATATTCCGGAACACAGGATGGAACTGGATAGGGCCCACAGGGCTCTCCAGGCCCCCCACTTGGATGGTTTTCCCAGAGATGTCGTGGTCAAGTCCCACTTTTATGCAGTTAAGGAGGAGATCGTGAGACTGCCCAGGAACTCTCCCCAACTTTTGTTCCAGGGATACGCATTACAAGTGTTTGCCGATATTTCTCCTGTCACCATCCAAAAACGGAGGTCCTTGAAGCCCCTACTGGATGCTCTCGCCCAAAAATCCATCAAATACTGGTGGTCCTTCCCTTTTCGCCTTTCCTTCTCATACAAGGGCAAAAAGTATGGCTTTAGTACCTTCCATGAGGGAGAACACCTTTTGACCAAGCTGAACTTTATTTCCTTGGATTCATCGTCCAACATTCATTCCAAAGGTGGGGGCTCTTCCAAGCGTCCCTCTCCTCAGAGCCCCATCCCCCCCGGTATTGAGGAACCCGCAATCCAAGAGGTCTAAGGATTCGTACCCTCCTTGACGGAAAGTAGTGATGCATGGGTTATTGTTCTTTGTTTGCCTTGGCTTGACTCTGGCCGAGAGGTCCTCCTTTCCATGATGTGGAACTGACGTTTGACAAAATGAATATATATAGCTTTTTTTGTTTTTTTTCTGCAGTTTGGCTGTTGTTTTTCAGTACAAGGGCTCCCCTCTGCACCTAGTGGGAATTTCCTGTGGGGCCTGGGGGGGTTCTCGGGTTTCCTGTGGTCCTCGGGCCTGACGCCGTTCCACCCGGCCCCTTTGTTTGTTCGGGGCGGAATGGGTGGGGTCAGGTCTGGGGCTATTCACAGCTGTTTGTGCGGATCTATTAGGGATCCAATAGTCATGGGTTTTTTGTTCACATTGCAAGTTATTGAATTATTTGTTGTTATTGTGCTGTTTTTACTAGAGCCCTATCTTGGCTCTTGAAGCCACAGAGGGGCTACAGCGGTTTTATTTCCCTTTTGGGGATGGCTCCCTGGGGCTGGGGGGCCTGTGTTAGGGCCCTCTCTCTCCCCTGTCCTCCTGTTTCTGGGCCCCTCCCCCCATCTGGGGGCCGAGGGGCCCTGCTGCCCTGGAAGGGTATGGTAATTTTCATATAAGGGGCTAGTCCCGCTTTATGGTTTATATTGGGCTGTTTTAGGGGCAGGGCGGTGGGCATGCTCCTCCCTCTGCCCTTGGGCACCACTGCATGGTCCACCCGGGAGCAGACGTGATTCTGCCAGTTGGGCAGACGTTCTCAGGAAGTCCTTGAGGCATGGGGGCTAGTGCTCTGGCCCCCACCCCCCGGACATGGAAGGGATTGACAGCGATTGTCCGTTCCCCCCCCTCTTGTTTTCTCTTTTATATGTTTCCTATTTCTCCTCTCCCTTCTTCTGTGCTTCTATGTTTTTTCTCTCTCCCCAGGCTCAAGGGAGTCAGCCTCTTGATGGATGTAAGAAGTTCCCGGGCACTCCTTCCATAGATGGTGAAGTCTTTCCTCTAACCACTGCAGGGTCGGGGGAGTTAACCCACAGTGATGCATATAGGCCCTCAAAGCCACCATGACTCCCTCTCCTGACCATCCCCAGTATTGTTGAAATTAGCATTCCACAATGTCCAAGGCCTAAATTCCCCCTTAAAACGCAGAAAATACTTTCAGGCCACCCATTCCCAACATCTGGAGGTTCTTCTCCTGCAGGAAACCCCCTTTCCCAATCATTTTAACCCGAAATGTATACATGCAAAATGTCCTCAATTCTTCCTGGCAAGTGCTCCAGATAAAATGAGAGGAGTGGGAATTTTCTTCTCCAAAAGGAGCTGGGTTCCAATCTCGACAGATTATTTGAGACCCGGAGGGTAGACTAATCCTCTTAGTTGGGGAACTCAGGGGTCACCTATGCACATTCATCTCATATTACGCACCTAACCAAGGTCAGGTCCAATTTTTCCGTTCCATGCTGGGCTCCCTTTCCCCCCATTTTGAGGGGACAGTGATTGTGGGGGGGGGGGGATTCTAACACAGCTTTAGACCACATGTTGGGCAAAT